>VZRQ01001134.1:254432-276074 GCA_013397975.1 Machaerirhynchus nigripectus
TATATATATATATATATATATATAATAAGAACCCAAACATCTTAAATTATGTTTTTAAGGTTATGTTTATACATTGCATTCAGTATTCAAAAGCCATTGTAATGTCATAGATCATTTTTCAGCCACTGCTATCTGCCAGGGAGAAATCAGACAGCAATCACTGTGGCTATATCATTTCTAAACTGTTGAAAATACTGCTGGGAGACATTTTCCCATTCTGGATAACTACAATGCAGATAGAGTCTAAAGAGACTTTCTGCTTCATGCAGTTGTTACTGATATTATTCACAAAGCATATACATCAGGCAGATTTGGCTTGACAGTCCTTGAGGTAGCAACCTCATCTCGTTTCTAAAGAGAAATGATGTTCCCTTATGACAGTCATACTCTTCGAAATTTTGGAAGAAAAAATACTGGAAAAAGTACCATTTAGCTTAAAAGATGTGATTAGGGAAAGGAATCACTGACACAAAACAGTCAACTTATTTTCTTGCTGGAAATGGTCAAATTTGTCATTTGTGAACCATCCATTTGCCTTTAGAAACCAGAAAAACCCCTGGCTGCTTCATAACATTCACAACTTTCACATGAAAAATATTGAAAGATGGGGTAAAGTGCAAAACCACCTGGGAATTAACTTAAAAACAACAAAAACATGGGCACCCCAGAAAATTTAGCTGAAATTTCTTTCTGAACTTTGGACTGCAACTGATGTGCACAGCTTTGGCCTTTCACTATTCAAGAAACAGCATCACAAACTTTATTGCGATGAAAAGCAGCTGCCTTTATTAATATGACTTTTGTGACAATTCAAGCAGCTAAGGAGAAGCCAAAGGGGAATGCAGTGTGTTGGAATAAATTTTGATTTTAGATAAATCCATGGATTTGAGTGACTGCAGCATGGGCATAGGAGGCATGTAGATACAGTGACATAAGAAATCTTTCAGTTACCATTAGTAGAAAACGTGTCTTAGGAACTTCATTTTGAATATTTTGTTTACAAGAAGAAGAGTCGAGTCATTTGAGCAGAAAGTGCATAGAGTATCTGAATAGAAAACAAAACACTTTTGCCTCTTCTTCTCAAGTATAACTGGCACTGAAGCTATTTTTTCTCCCTAGATGTTTAATACATCAATCATGATCTGCTTTTGTGGAGGTGCTGCAATAAGATGAAGACAGAACTGTCTGAAGTAACCGAAGTATTCTTGGGACTTGTTGCAAATTTAGAGTCAGCGCTGTGTTTGTTTACATCTTACTTGAATCTTAAGTTCAGTTTAGACAAGAAAGAAAAAAAGAAAACAAAACAAAACAGAATCTTCGTAATGGCTTTCAGTTCCAGACACTCCAGTAGTGACATACATAGCTAAGTGTTGCAAAAGCATTTCAACTTAAGCTAGCTTCAGGGATAAGTATTGTTTGACGGGGGCATCCATATCCTTAAGATGTTTACGTGTTTAAATGAAACTGCCCTGAAAAAGAATGCTGTCTGAAAAAAACCCGAACCACAACAACCCATCAGCAACCACCGTCCACCTTCTTGACTTGTACAAAAAACGTGGAGAAAGAAAAAATAAAAAGAAACTTCATGTGAGTCCTCTGTGAGGTGACTATATTTGAAAGACAGCAAGAACTGAATTTCTAAAAAAAGTCCTTACAGCAAACTGTAAAGCCTTGCCTGCCTGTCCAGGTTTTTCTGAAGAGGACAGAATGAACTGTTTCCCAGTCAGTAGCTCCCAAAACACAAAAAATCTTTTATCTCAAGGAGAGAAAAAGAAAATCGATAATAGTTACAGATCTTCACAACCTTATGTTTGCCCGTAACAGTACAGGAGGGATGTACACTGTACACTCTTCAGCTGGAAAGTTTTATCTCAAGGATGCTCCCATGAGTCCAACTTCTGCTGTTTTCTCTCCTCCAAAGTTGGGGTAGAGAAGCTGGTACTTGCTTTCCACCTCTCAGTTTTTCTGAACTTCAGAAAACACACACTTGCTGTGTCAATAACTTTGACTTGGGGAGAATTACTTGGGGGTGTTGGTTGACACAAAGCTCAACATGACCCAGCCATGAGCACCTGCAGCCCAGAAAGCCAATCGTGTCCTGGGCTGCATCCAAAGCAGCGTGGCCAGCCGGACAAGGGAAGGGATTCTGTCTCTCTGCTCTGCTCTGGTGAGACCTCACCTGGATTACTCCATCCAGCTCTGGGGCCCCCAACATAAGAACAACGTGGACCTGTTGGAGCAGGTCCAAAGGAGGGCCACAAAGCTGATCAGAGGACTGGAGCACCTCTCCTATGCAGTCAGGCTGAAAGAGTGGGAGCTGTTCAGCCTGGAGAAGAGAAGGGTCTGGGGAGACCTTAGAGCAGCCTTCCAGTACCTAAAGCTGAGGACACTAACATGAGTTAAGGATGTGGTTTTTTGATTTAAACCAGATTAAGGACAAAACTACCAAACTTTGTAGTGGCACAGACACCCTACTTTCACACAACAAAATGTAGGCAATACCATAGCTATTAAAATCCACTGTGAGAATCTCAGTTCAAGGTAAAAGATCAACATAGCTGAATTCAAGGGAGCAGATGGCTCTGGATTTTCATTCAATAGACAAAATATGATGCTGAATTCAAAAGAACAGTTTGAAATACTCAGTCCACCTGAAATTAGGTTTGAAGATAAATATATCTGTAGGTGTATTCTTACATAAAGAGAGGGCAGAAAATCTGCAGCCAAAGCTATGCAGATGTTAATTAAAAATGAAGTTATTATTGTAAGGGGTGTTGCTCTGGGCAATACAAAAGATATCACACAATAGGGATATATTTCCCTTAGTATATGATACACACAGTACATAAACACCAAACAGTCTTTCACAGGTCTTGCCCAACAACAAGCTATACAAGTTATAGCTCTGACACACATCTGAAATGAATGATCAGCAGAGAATTCTGGAATACTGCTTTGATCAGACTTCAAATAATAAACAATTGCACAAACCGAGTTCATAATGGCTTAATTGTAACCTTTTAAAGCGGGAACTCTTCTGTTGGTGCTTTTGCAATGTTTACTACATAGAAGCTCAATCCATGATGAGCAGTATAGATAAAAGCATGAAATTGGTAATATTATTCCTATTACTATGTAATTTAATTTCTGTTGTCGTAAACATAAGTCTTTCATCTTTTTCCTATGGTTTAGAAAATACTTTTCAAAGTGATAGATAAGGCTTGTGGAAATGAAAACAAGACTGTTTCCATTTTTATGCTTTTCCCTCAACTGGTCATGATAGTTTCAATTTTAATTGCTGCATTATAAACAGAGGGACCACTGCAATGCTTTTTAGAAAATTTCTGTTTACCGTTTACAGCTGTGCTAACAAATCTTTGAGCCATGCTAGTGGCTTGATTCGTGATTTACTCTGTGACCTCAGCTTTCTTACTTGTTTTCTTCAGGGACGAGATTTTTCAGGAGTCTTCTCTGATTAACTTAGCTTTTATGAGAGAAAATTTGGCTGCTAGTGCCAGACTAACATTTTAATGCAAAAAGGTTGTTAATTCTCTGATGATAATACTTCTAAGTCAAAGTCACTCATTAGCCCTTAAATTAACATCAACATGATAAACACCAGTATCAGCAGAATAGAAACTTTCTAGAAAGTTCTGATATCTGCACTTTAAGTGGCAAAGACCATAGCTACAGTAGCAAACAGCATTAGCTTTTCTTGTAGTGATTTTAAAGCTATGCCAAGCCTATATTTTATGACTACTTTAAGGCTGTCAGTAGAATTTTCACACATGCATAGTCACCATTGACTGGTATTTCAACTTGTTTACAAGGACATAAACAATTTTATTAGAAATTTAAAAATTCACAAGCTAAAGGAGACCTGTAAAGTTTACTGTAAATCTATTCACAGATATCCTGCAGTCTTCTGAACGTGATCATCAGATATCCTGGTCTTAACAGAAAACAGACAAAACTGCCTGTAAATAAGCAGCATTGTAGGTTCCCCAGCAAGTACAGAAGAGTGGTTTTTTTGGACAAACACTTTAAAACAACGTTAACTCACTGATGGGAGCATCTAGCAAGGAGTGATATGCAACTCAAGCCCATCTCTTGCTTATGGCAGAGTACAGTATCTTCTGTGAAGTTTCTGACTTCAGCAGTATGGAAAGCTATGGAAGTGTGGTGGAAGAGATGACATTTACTCCAGCTGGTAAAATGAAGATTTTAGGGCCAGCTCTGTGAAGAATATCACAAGCTTTAGGTACTGGTGCAAAAGGTGACAGAAAATATATTCTGGGACATATTAGACATTATTTGAACTGTCATTTGAGTGAAAACATCTAAAAGCTCTATTTTCATTGAAGATAGGAAACATGAGGCAGAAAAGTCAATTAAACAGCATGGCTAAAGGGGCTGACATAAAGCTAAAAGAATTCACATGACCTTTGGAACTTGTATGACTAGTGAATGATCTTCATGATGTACCTAGATCAAAAGAGACAAATGGACATAAGAGTTTTAAATGGTATTATATGGAAATGCTGGAAATTAAGACATTTTCTAGGGAGGTCACTGTGTCCAACACCTGTAATCCAGTAACAAATGCTTGGTTACAGTTGTACTGAAAAGACTATGCTGTAGTTGAACTAAGGATCAGTTGAATCACAGTCTCGTGAAGTCCCACGTCTTTGCCATCTAACTGATGCCTCTCAAAATTATACACTGTGGAATAATCCCAGAAGAAAATAAAGCAAACATCCCCTAACGTTTATCTTCATTCTATCACCTCACCCAAAAACAGCTGTGCAACTTAAGTAAGAAACTGTGTCAGTACATGATCATTAAAAAACATCTCATTACATGGATAATTTCATTTTTTGAAGGTATACTGGATATATTCACAGAGAAAAACGGTGAATTCCTTTTGTTTACTTCAGTAAGCAAAAGGAATTTATAATAAAGGATATTTGAGGAAAAACTGAAGCATTTCAAAGTTATTCATGCATCATGCAAGGTACATTTACAGAATTTCACAAGCTGCACAAAAATTGTTAAAAATGTATGGGACAATCAAGACTGATTTGTGTACTGACAGATTCATAAAACACTAACAAAAGAGCAGGGAGAATATAAAACTTGAAAACCAAAAATTAATATGTGCAATGATATATCATAGAATCACAGAATATACTGAGTTGGAAAGGACCCACTAAGATCATTGAGTCCAACTCCTGGCACTGCACAGGACAACAGTCTGAACAACTGACTCTTTGTAAAGCCACAAGTTTTAAAGTAATGGGCCACAAATGTAGGAAATAAAATCACAATTTGCTATATTCAGAACAGGTGACTTACCCCAAACACAAATTCACAAATCTCTGCCTCAGCTCTAAAGTACTACGGAATAAATAACACATAAACCTTGGAATTCAGAGAAACTTAGTATCCTTCACAGTATTTAGAGATTCTCTCAAGCTTTTTAAAGCGACTGAAGTTAACACACTGCATTATTATGGATACTCACTTTACAGAGATAATACGTCTCACACAGGTAAGATAGTCTGATACCATGCTTTAAGATGTGAAAGGATCCAGAAAGCCTGAGATGAGATGACCTTAGTGGAAGCAACAGTCCAGAATAAGGATAGTTCTTAACACTTTCTCTCAAAAAGTTTTACAGCGCCACTAAAGTTGAAAAGCTTCCTTTTGCTATACCTACATACACTAAACTAGGCACGGTCAGAACATGCATCCATCACTCAAATAAAGCTCATTATACATCATCTGAAATTCTCTGAGGGGCTGTGGGCATTCCTGAGTATTGTATATTCGTCATTCATATGCTCCTTTAAAATGTGTGGAAGTTTTAGGAAGATGGACTTTGGCCAATAGATTCACAAATACACCTAGAAATGGAAGAACCATAATTAGCGTGAATTTGACATGAAAAAGGTTAATAGCACAGCCCTAAGGCACTCTCCCAACTACAATTTGTATTGATCTTGAAGCTCTTAACACAGCTATTAAGGCGTAAGAGTCTATACACATAACTTAAGCAAC
Source organism: Machaerirhynchus nigripectus (assembly GCA_013397975.1). Classification (NCBI taxonomy): domain Eukaryota; kingdom Metazoa; phylum Chordata; class Aves; order Passeriformes; family Dicruridae; genus Machaerirhynchus; species Machaerirhynchus nigripectus. The sequence goes on from VZRQ01001134.1 coordinate 260,493, forward strand.
ATTTAAGATCAGATAATCAAATAGGTGATGCAAACAAATTAACTGTTCTGAAAAAAGAAAATGGATATTTACAAACAAAAAAAGACTCAGCTAAGTAGTGCATGTTAGACGTACAGAATTAAATATTTTCTTATTCTTTTTGGGGATAAAATCAACAGTGGATTAGTGCAACACTGACAAAAGAACTAAAGAGACTAATTCAGGGACATTACAGGCATCCATAGCTAAAGACAATAGCTAATAGTTAAAGAGCTCTTTATTATTGCTAAAGCTAATAATAAAGACATAGCTTTAGCAATAGCTAAAGACATGATGCAAATTCAGGGAGAGTATAAGGAGACTCTGAAGAAAGCAAAGGACAGAAAGTAGAAAGATGGATCAGATAACACTGGGGATGTAGTAAAAGAAATTAAATGCATTAACTCGATGTTCTTTCTATGAAAAATTCAAGTTGGAAGAAAAGCTGCAGTTATAGTCTAGTACAAGGCTTCTCTATGGCACAGAGGCACTGTCAAAGATACTTTCTGCAGTTATTTAGGATAAAGAATCTTTGGTTGTCATACTGAGACAAGAGACTGTCCCGGAATGAAGCTGGGAAATGTTCATGAGACCATAAAATACTGGAACAAGTAGATTCAGTAGCAGAACTATAATGCTACATACAAGCCAGTATCAACTAAACAGTGAAGACCAAAAATGGCTTAGAAACTGGGCTTTCACAATATTACAACAGTAGATGTAACAGGAGACAGACAGTTGTAAAATAAGAACAAAATTGATTTTCAACTGATAAGAATTTACTTAGCATTTCATATGCCTCAAAAAAAGTCAACAAACATATAAACAACATGGGTCCAAATAAAAAAGACTGATGTCAATTCCAGATGGTATTTAATTTTCCTGGAAAATGCTTCCCAAGCTACGCTGAGCATTACTTTGGTTAAAAATTGCTCGTAAAGTCGTATTCCTATTTCAGTTTGTTTAGAAGGAAATAAGGAGGTCATCCTAGTCCTTTTTCTTCTTCAAATACATGACTAACTCTGCCTACGACTTTCCTGTACATAACTGCCTGTTTATCTTAAATCAGCATGTGATCTAATATCTTCCTTGTTCTGGGCCAATTTTTTACACTGTTCAAGTCTCATTGAAAAAATATAACAGACTCTCACAGAACTTTAGAGGCCCTGAAAACTAAGTAACTGTAAGATCCTTTGGCATCGGTGGCATCTTCAGGTCCAGAGCCAAAGGCATAAAATTCAATTAGGCTTGGACAGAATAGACTCGAGGGAATACACAGGACCTTAAATGAGAGCCACTACTTTTAACTACTGCTGAGTCCAGATTTTCTAATAATAGAATTCTTAAAAAAATCATGTGGTTGGAGTGTTTTGTTCCATACTTAGAAAGGCCTTACTCCCATTACTTCATTACATACTTCTGTCACCTTTTTTTTTGTCAATAGTTTGCAAAACATGCACTATTACTGCTTGAAGGGCTGAACAGTGTTATCAGGGAAATCAGTTTCGACCCCAGCAATAGTTAAGTGTATCAGTAAAAATCCCTAGTAACAGAAAAAAACATGCAGTGATTTCTTTTTCTGGATTCCCAAAACTAGCAAATAGGAATTTTAAGTTCTTGTGAATTTCAGGTTCAAAGTTATTCTACCCTTTGCTTCACTTCACTGAGATTAATTTCAAAATTCCTAACAATTCCTTTCTCTATAGCCCCTCCTCTCTGAATGGTGCCAGTACACCATGAAATTTTGAAGGCAATGCTGATTCACTAAAACAAGCCATCTGTCTGGACAATTAACCAAACATCAGGTACTGGTTTAAACAGCTTAACTCCAAGGAGACTGTATTGTCCAGTGGCCATAATCCAAAAAAAAGCTGAACAGCAAGAATCAACAACACTTGTCAGTAAATCCTAAATGCTACATTTCAGATTGTTCAATTTTTTCCCCCTACTTACTACAAAATTCCTGTCTTTTGAAATTGTTTTGACATGTTGCATTTTTGCTGTACTTTTTTCAGATACTACTAGTACTAGTCATTAACTGGAATGCTATCAAGCCTATCTGTACATGTAGAAAAGACTTCATAGCTGAACATTCCTGGTGTTTCACAATTATTTGTAAACTGAAGGGATTTGATGTAGATAGAGAATATATGAATGATAAACTGGAATTTTTAAAGTCATTGTTTCCCAAACATAATCACAGTTTAAAATGAAACAAGGTTTGGTATAGAAAACACATGTAGAAAAAGAATTGTCTGGGGGCTACAAAAAGCAAGATCTATGAGAGGATCAAATGAAATGTAATTAATTATAAGTTTTGGCTGGGAAAAAATATGGAAAAACATTCATGACAGATAGAAGGACAAAAAGAAGGACAGTCCTAAAAGCAAAAGTCTCAAGGAGAACAAGGCACGGGTCACACGTATGCAAAGTGCTCAGAAATTTAGTATTCAACATATGGACAGAGATTGAAAGATAAAGGTCACATCTGAACTTTGAGTATGGATATGGAGTCAGTGAAGTCTACAGAGGACTGGGAAGATGGCTCTGGAAGACAGTAAGGAAAAGGGCAACTGATGCCCTTTCATTAGAACTTCAATAGAAGATTTTTTAAGTCTGCTCTTCCAAGGGAGCAAAAATAACAGCCTTGGAGAGACTGCTGCCATTTGTTGTTGAAGAGCTGCAAAAACAACTTAAAGCTGCTTAACACTCTAGGGAAATAAAGGGCAAGAGAAAATGACAAAATTAGCTATGCCTATTTGTACATATCATATAGAACTTTACAGCAAGCTGGATAACATGCTGTTTTGTTTTAGTTATGAGAAACAAAATGTTTCATTATCCCTGTCAGATAATGATCAGGTACAAGAACTGAATCAAATGCATTCCCTTAAAAGTGCAGTCTAAGATGATCAGAAACCTGGTGGAAGCAAGACATCGTGAACAAAAGAGAAGGCCCTTCTGGAAAGCCTCTTTGTAACAAGGTTTATGATGGCATCTAGTTCCGTGCACATCCATTTCACAGACGGTGCTGACGTATCCTTGAGCAGATCTACTGCTCTGCATGGTGGCTGAGAAGAATTCCAAGTTGGAGCTAAAAACTAAGTTGAATAATTAAGTTCAGGGCAAATAAGTCAGGGTACTGATCAACTATATCAATGTTTATCAACTAAACTTATCAAACTACACTCACAGCAAAAAACTTGTCCTGAAATATTCTGGACTCTGTAGGGTCCAATTTCTTTTTCAGAAGCAGGAGGAATTAAAGCAAGCAAGAAAGAACAGCACCGTTTTGAGGCTGCTAGCTGAATGACTCCCTGTGCACTGAAATCACCTCGAATGAATCAAAGTTTGCAGCAAGGCCCTTTCTGTTCACCACGAGCACTGCAATTACTGCAGCTGTAATCACTGGGTATGGGGTGGGGCTTTTAACTCTGAGAGCTGTCTCTGTTAAGACAGAGACACTCCAGCCCCTAGTAGTCATACAGGTACACATGCAGAGAGTAGTACCTCACTTTTAATAACCAACTCCATAATTACACCTGTGAGAGGAAGGTCTGGTTTAGGATTACAGAGTAATGAGTGCCCTACTATAGCTGACACAGTAATCTAATTTTTCCAGTTACACTGCATTCCTAATTTGTCAGATCATACGACTCTTTTCTTACCTCAGTATAGGCTCAGAATTTCTGAATATAGAAGACAAAAAATAATTTTACTTTACAGATTATCATTAGACAGTCCCTTATTTTCAGTGCACTAAAAAGTCAACATTCTGTGTTTCTATAAAAAGTATTTAATCATATACTGCATTTGCACTTATCAAACGAACATGCAGAAATGTTCCAACAAAATAAATCCTTAAAATAACACTGGTGAAGATGTCTTCAGAATGTGTATTAACTTAAATGAGACATACTGGAGCTGCCTCACAGTGTTACTACTGAAAATTTTATTTACTTCATTGAAATACCTGTATAAGAGAGTAGACAAAAAAACAACAAAAGCAAATTCATGATTTGGAGATTTATTTGCAAGACAAGCAAGTTTCTTGTTTTTGAGTAAAGTAAGAAAACATTCTGTTCAGTCATCACAAAGAATGATCAGCAATTCAAAAGACAGAAAAAGGTGAAATATCTGAAATTTGAATTTGATCAAGAAAGTTTTACGAGTAAATGTGGGGACTGGAGATAATATGAATTTCTAAATGTAAGCAAAAGAACTTTGAAAACAATTCATTGCTTTGGTGATAGTTATGTCTACACTAGAAAGATGTGTTTAGGCAGCTTTAGCCCAGGAAGCATTCTGGCAGCAAAGCAATAGCTTGAGAAAAGTAAAAGAAAACACCCCCTAGAAAAGCTTGCAATCAGAAGATGTATCACTCTTGTGACAGATGGGATATCCCAGTACGAAACAAGCACCAATAACAAGCAGATTGCAAATTCTACGCCCACTAGGTGACTTAAACTTATCTTGTACACTTCATCGTTTTTCCATTCATACTTCAGCATGTTTGAATGCCCACGTTTGTCAGATTCAGCCTCAACTTTAGGTCACGTTGCAGGTAACAATAGCTGCAAGCAGTATTAACAAGGTACAAGTGCAAGCTTTGCACAACTGTGTAATCTCCCCTAGACTGTCACAAATTATGCATTAGAAATTCTTACCAGGAATAATTAAAAAAGCAGCACTTTGTTTAAAATGCTAGTGTTTATAATGCCCCTAAGAATAGTGCAGCATCTCAGAATTCTATTTTTACAGTGTATAAATACCAGTTTTGACAGAATGTGTAAAGGAGCCCATGAGGGAGAGACTGGAGTCAATAACTACTCTAAAACAAGAGCCATTCAGAAAAAAACCTGACATCTACACTCAATGGAAAAATGTAGGGGAAAAAATAAATCAAAGGAAAACAAAACAAACAAACAAAAAAATCAGCAGCAAACAATTTAGCAAGAATAGTGCAAAGCTGTTCTTCAATAGAGGAGCTATCATCTTTGTGCCATCCTCAGCATAATACCCAATGGGCGTGGATCATCCAAAGAAAAGGTGCAAATGTATGATGAGCAGAAGCATGACAAATTCATAGGAACATGCAAATGTAATTGAACAAAAGTGGGCATGTTAGGTAAATACATAATATTTTTCGAGTTTTTCTACCAACGAGAAAAGTATTATGCCACAAAAATTATGAAAATCAAGGCAGTTTCCCACCAACGAACAAAATGTTCATAGTTGACAGTATCATCAGGCACTGCAGTAGTGGGATGCACTGGATGAGCAAGAGAAAAAGGAATCAAAACAGCTGCAAAAAACAGTATGTACAAAAATTTGTAAGTGAAGACACAGAAGAGCTGCCCAATTATTTGCCAAAAAATTGTTCAAAAACCTTTTCTACAAGAGCAAGAAAATCTGACTGCTTTTTGAGCTCCACATTAGATATTTAATATATGCTAAGACATATATTGCTGTCTTCTCCGTACTTAGCAGTATACAGAGGAGATGAAAAGCTCTTTTACTGAGCTCGATGAGAATTACTTTGTTAACTCTGCAGTCCTGAAAGTTTGCATCCAGAATAGTTAGAATGAGCTTGGCCAATGAAAGTTATGGGTACATGACACCCACCAATGCAAAAATTCCTGTGGAAGCTGTCTTAATAAGCACAAATTACAAGAACACTGAAATTCTTCTGATTTATCCTAAGAACTAAAGCCAGCACCTGTGTCTAGGTGGAGGAAAGGTAAGGAAAGATTACTGTACTCCTTCCCCTCAGGAATGCTGATTATTCTCCTGTGTAAGAGAGATTGTAATTTCTGGAGTGTGTATATTCACAAGCAATACACAAGAGTATAAGTTACAATGTGCCAGCAGATGCTGCATTAGGAAAAAAAAATGTTAAATGAAAAGGTTGTTTCTGCAAAGAGCCACCAAATCAGAGGAAATGTTTCTGGAGGTATATAATCTATAAATTAATGAACCCAAACTACACAAAATTAAGCAACCTTTGGTTTGAATAACTTCTGCAACATGGTAAAAACCAGTAGCATTTGCATATGCTTTAATATGAATGTGATTCTGTACATACCCAAGACAAGACACAGCCAATGCTATGAAAATCCTTAGTGACAGGTGTTGGAATGTGTTACCTCATCAGGAACGGAGAATAAGATGGGTTTATAAGCACTGCAGAGATTCTCAACAGTACAGTTCTTCAGACAAGGAAAAAAGAAACAGCAAAGAAGAACTGAAAAATTAGTGGTCACAGATCGCCCAACTGAGAAATTTCCAAAGGAACATCATACATATATATGATGATATAATTCACAACAGAACCACCCATACAGAACCACCCATCTGTAGAGTGAGGCAACAAACCCCCGATTTAGTCTGATTAATGAATATCATAAAGAACAGTAAGTTCTTAAAAGTAGAAAAGGACAACTGCATCAAAACTATACTTACATGATCTGAGCAGACAACTCTAGTACAAGCTAACTGTCCTTGACCCAAGCAACAATTCCCATTTGCAACCCTACAAAAGACAGCATTGCAGTAGCAATCATTGATGGTCTCTTGTGTTTTCTTCATCCCGAAGTGTGTTCTTGAAGCACCAATTATCAGACTTAATAGCTTGCATACCTGCTATACATGGAATTGTAAGTGGCTTCCTGCATTGCACTCACCCCAGGATATATAGGTCAGGCAGTTATGACCCTTACTTGTATTCAGCTTTATTACAAGACTATCAGTAATCCAACAAAAATCCTATTCCAGCTCCAGAGTTACAGAAGACTTCTCTGCTTACCACACTTTGGGTTTAAGGCTGTGAGCAGTACAGCCGCCTTCTTACTCCCTGGCGAGTATTGCAGACATAAAAACTGAAGTGAGACAGGCACTGACCTTGGTAAGAGATTTGCTATTGATTTCAGTAAAACCAGGATTTCACTTTCAGAGAAGTTATTTCCAGAGATCAGGCATACTCCTGGAGATGGTGCTCTCTTGCAAAGGGGAAAGGTTAGCTTGTAGAAAGACTAACAGAATTTGATATCAACCTTTCTTTGACTAGCAAAACAACAGCCAAGAGGTGATACTTTTATTCTCATTACAGGAATAGAGAGGTGCTAAGTTATGCTATGTAATATTGGTACAACAGCAAAAGCATATAAACTGGCAGAAAATATGTTTAGGCAATGAGAATCATAGAACGGGTTGGGTTGGAAGGGACCTTAAAGACCACCTAGTTCCAACCCCCTGCTATGGGCAGGGACACCTTCCACTAGACCAGGTTGCTCAAAGCATCATCCAACTTGGCCTTGAACACTTCAAGGAATGAGACATCCACAACCTCACTGAGCCACCTTCCAGTGTCTCAACACTCTTCTTCATTTGGAGTAAGGAAACAGGTGATTCCAAAAGGATTTCTATGAACACCTACAACACCTGAAAGCTGTATTTGATGATTGAAAATGTCCCATTAAATCCTGTGTTCTAAGTAAGAACTAATTCAGCAACAGTTTCAGGGAAGGTTCAGAGATGCCATACAGAATAATGGGAATGTGAGGAAGAACCTGGTTTTAAAAAGTAGATTAAAATTATGTGAAGCTGCACATTATTTGCGGCACATGGCAGTACTCAAATTACAGAAGGCAGATCTCAACATTACACAGAGATAATCCAGAGACACCTTTAATGTAAATAATAACTATAATTATGACAGAGTATATTAATGTAAAATACAAACATTTTTTTATTTAGAGACCATTAATTCTTCTTCCAAAATGAAACAAAACCGCAACTGAAGTAAATTATTCATTTGCATTTATGCAAACTTTGATTCCTTATAATATGCAAGTCCCATATCTTCAACGTATTCCTAACAAAAATGTCACACCCTAACTGTATTGGACTCTTTTACCTGTGAAAATGAAAACACTTTCTTCTCCCAAATACACAGGGAGATGAATGTGTCCTTAAAAGTCAAGTTAGACTAAGGAGCAGAAAACTCTTCATCAGTCATTCTGGAAAAGAGAAACATAAAATGAAACCTGTAGTCACTACTGGGGAAAAAATAGTCATGATTTTTTCCAGAATGTGAAGATCTGGTGCAACTTCTGCATGGTGTGACTGGATACCAATTTTCAAAGCTGATTCCCGTACTCATGCCCATTCACCACTTTGGTTCATCTCTCCAGCGCTGGCCACTTTTTTTGGCTAAACAACAAAGTTCTGGCAGCTGCACCATAACCACAATAGGCTTATACTCGGTGCAGCTGAAACAGCTGACTAAAAAAGAAGTCACATTACTGATTGACCTCAATACCAAGCATGAGCTGACCTCTGTCAGCACAGGGGCAAACTACCTCTGCTTGGTAACCTCTCCCTGAAGACAAATTAGTTTTGCTAACCTTGCATCTGCGGCCAAAAAAACCCCACAAACAAACAAACAAACAATCCCAAGGTGATATGATATAAATAGACTTTATATTTCAGCACCACATGTAGAATATCATGTACACAGCACTCTGAATGGGGTTTCCGTAGGCCTAAATGAAAAAAGTACATATCTGGTCCAACTTACACAATAAAGGTAGCTGAACAGTCAGTTTAAAGTTTCAAACTGAAAAATACAACTAATCTTAAACTATCCATAAACCCTTCCAACTGCTTAGTATGTATTTGACTAGAGAATTTCAGCGCTTGGTCACCCATATAAGTGTTTAAAATTGGCTGCTTCTATTTTCTCTTATTTTAGAAAACAGGAGTTCTTAGGATAGGGTGGAGAGTCCAAATGAAACATTGAAGGACTTTTTCCGGAATTCTAGCAATGGAAAAGATGAGTCCTCCATCATCAAGAAAACCCAACCCACCACCCTGCCCAAAACTTAAACAACCAAATTCAAGTCCCCAACTCAAGCACAGGATTCTCTGATATAATTAAGAACTGAATTTTTATGAAGACCTGTAGTCTAATACCTGTTCTTCAAAAAGAATATATAACTCCATGACCTGGTACTGTATTAGGAAATTTATAAAATGAAAAGAATGAGCTGAAAGTCTTTTACTTCTGGTGCTAGATGTTTCTTCATGGAAGGGGTACAAGTTTGCCTCATTAAAAAAAAACTATAGAACATGAAACTTTTTACACATACTAGTCAGTTATTACCACAAAGCTACTTAAAAGCTGCAGAAGTCACTATCTAAACACTGTAAATACCTTTGCTGATTACCTTCAATTGCCGCTCTACTTGAAAAAAAGATATTAAGAAGCTTGCAGTATGCTTCTCATCTGAATTTAAGGGCACTGGTGAAGTTCATTTGCATATTTTATCCATTCTTTAAAAAACAAGTAAGAAATTAATCAGACCTTTATTCTGTCATTTAAGGTAGAAACCTTGATTATCCCACCTGTCCACCTGTGACTTCAGGAGGGCTAGATTTGGAAAGAGCACTTGTTTAGTAGTAGCATTTATATTATAGTCCCAAGCATTACTTAACTACACACATTAAATACATGTTTATTTGTTCATTCAATAAGCAAACATCGTTTGCTTTGTTAACAATTTCTGTTCTGTTATCCTGAGAAATTCTTAGAAAGACCTATCCTCCTGAAACAGAGGTCTGTAATTGTTTCTCAGGAGGGGAAGTGTGGTATTTAAGGCAGCACACAGATGTGACTAGAAGAAAAACTGCCAACAGCAAGGGGGACAAGTTCTTATTGACACTTGAAAATTAAACTGTGATGGATAGCACTGAATTGACACTGCAAAGTTTCTACTGCCCCAGGAAAGCAAGCCTCACCAGAAAAACACAGTCACACCAGCACTGGATGCCTACTCTTGGAAGCATTTTCTCTCACTAACCTAGACTTGCTGATAATGTCTGAATGCTGGAAAGACATCAAGTATCTATGTCATGAAAGAAAAGTGGATAGTGTAAAAAGAAATATGAAAGAGATAAGAGTAGAGCCAAATCAGAAATTGCTTATGAAAAAATTAAAGATGCAAAAAAACTTTATGAGGAAAGGGAAAGCCCCTCAAAAATAACCTAAATGAGACGGCAAATAGTAGAGCCTATAAGTACTACTGCCCACTGGCAGCTAACTAGAAAAAGCAATGTCTCTAAAAACTTCAAAATGCAGAATCCTGCAAAAAGAATAAATAGCTGAGCTTGACAGACACATTAGTAAGAATAAATTCTTAATTATTTAAAATACTCACCTCTATCTTTGGTCACTAACAGCACAGCACCATTTAAACAAATCTTTGAAGCAAACCTCTGATTCAGTAAAGTATTCAATCAAAACCAGTCTGAGGAACAACTTTATTGAAACTGTATTTTTTTATGCTCAGTTCTGTTCAACAATTGGCAAAGTTCAGCATCTCCTCTAGACATTTTCCCTTCTCCCAAACAGCTTACCATTTTTAATACTGGAAGTTATTAATTTCTGAAATAAAGTTCATTGCCATCAACATCTCAGTTTTTATCAGAACCCTGAATTTGTGCTATAACTTGATCTTCTAAGTTCTCTTCCTTGAGTCAAGTATTTGTCAGGCTATGGTGTCTCTCAGGGCACAAAATGAAGTCCAAGGATCACCTGTGACAAAAAGAATTATTTCATTAGTCTCAATTTACAACAGGAGTTTCATTTATTAGATAAAACAATCTTTACTAGAGCTTTTAACATTATAATTTTAAAACTAAAAAAACAAAACATCATCAAGAACAATATTTTTCTGAATAGAAAAGGCTGATGATATCTCCAATCTGATTATCAAAAGATATCTCTATTCTTATTTTTAAAATTTTTATTCTAGAAAATGCATTAAGAGAGGAGCACTCTTCAACTAGATTCTTACACTGCTCAAATCAAAACCCAGGGCCAGCTTGAAAAGCCACCAAAATTAAATTCTTACTGATAGATTCCCATTCCTAATTCTGCAGTGGCTGTACTATTTAAAAAAGAATGGAAAAAAGTCAGAAGTAGCTGTGTTCCTTAGTTCTTTCAAAAGCGACTTCTCTGATCTAAGATATTTTAGAGAGATTACCCTTGAGTTCATTATACTCTTTTGAGCACTCACAGAGCTGTCTTCACAGAACTCTTGGGATCTAAAGCAGGTGAGGCAGATTGTGCATACAGACATTGGGGGTTTTTTCCCCTTTTTCATTGCCATCTCATTCAGAAAAGTAGTTACCACACATAGGTAAGTTTAAGCATGTGTGCAGTCCTAGTGAAGTTAACTGTATCTTGCTGCTCAGGGCCCAGGGCCCTCAGCAATGTCAAACTTCCTCTCTGCCTTCCTTACTAGTAACAAAACAAAGTTTCAGCAACAAAACATTTGGGCCAAGGACATGGAAAACTAGAAAAAAAAGTACAAAACCCCAAATACACCTAGCACAGAACAGAGATCCGTGAGAAGCGGGTGATTGCAGCTTCCTGCCCTGATTTGGTAGGTGCTAGTTACCAGCTTGGCACCACTCACTGGATTATCCCAACCCATGTCAGACAGGACAGGCACACAGGAGTGAGGGTGAGACTGCTGGACCTCCCTTCTTGCCTGCTGGAGCCTCCCTTCCCACACAGGACTCTGCTGGAGGGGTAATCAGGGAACCTTTGGACCTCAGCACACGAAGCACCCAGAAAAAAAAGCAACCCACTAGGCCAAGAGAACAATTTCAAAGGAAGAGAAAGAAGAGCAAAGGGGTAATGCCATTCAAGAAAACTTTCTTCATTGACCTTAAGAATGGTCCAGTCCTGCAATCTCTGAGTACCCAAATCCACCTGTCACCAAAAGAACAGGTGTGTGCTGACATTTTAATGTCTCTACCAGAAAACTGCTCTCCATAGCCAAAGACTTAGAACTGCTCCCTCACCTTGTTCTTGATGCATTGTTTTTCTTGGTGTGGGTAACAACAAAGGCATAAGGATACCACCAATCACCACATTTGTGTGCAGTATTACATAAATCACTTCATCTCCTCGGTTTTCTGGGATGCTCTGATTCGATGTTGACAGTTTCAAGTAAAAATTCCACTTGTTGCTAAAAGCACCAACAGTTTTTTAATACACCTTCCCTAAGGCTAGTTATTGCATCTTCCCAGGGTGGATCTGTTGAATGACCTTATTTCTAATCTATGAATATCGGTAACGGTAAATGAGACAAGGATTTACACAAAAGTTCTTTTTAAAGTGATCTATTCTCATTCCTTTGAAAAATTAGTTATTAAAGAAGGCACATCAGTTTAAAGTTCAAGCTGCATGAATATGCTATTAAGATATGGTCATTAAAATCCTTATGCCTTGAATGTTTCCCTTGAACTTTGTTTCAAAGTTAAAAGATTACAGATATCATAAACCAAATTCAGTCTTTGTGTAGGTCAGCTTTAAATTGCAGCTGTTCCCATCAGGACTGAATTGGTGTCAGGCACCTCTTGAATTACAAAGCCACCGTAAAAGAAATAACAGACCAGAACTATGAAACTTATTACAAGTCAAGTACATTAAATAAAAGAGGATCCTACCAGTCGCATCATCAGCTTCTGTGTCTAGAAGAGCATCTATTGAAGCCATGCTTGTGCCTATGAAGGAGTCTGTAGTATCAGACACTCCTCGCTTGCTGAGACAAACTTCTTTGAGTTACTCACTTCTCTGCTTTGATCAGTGTCTTTTACTAACCTTCTGACTGTCAGGAAGGTTACACCACTTGTTGAGAAGGTTTTTCTAGGCCTTCCTACTATTCCCCAATGTACTTTTTAAATCATAAGTCCACAGGTTCAATTTGTAGTATCTTCCAATAAATATGTATATAATAGAGAGTAGGACAGAGATGCAAGATGTTTTTCCCCACCAAATCCACCTTTCTGTGAAAGGGTTAAATACTCCTTATTTCTGTTAGTCCTCTCTTGCAAAGAGGGAAGAAAATCTTCAGTGACATACATTTTCTTCGGGAGGCATCTTCTGTTCCTCCCTGACCTTTTTCCAGTGGAATTTTCATCCTGTGTCCTTTTTCCTCAATAAATGTGCCAGCAAGACTTAATTAATGTAAGTTGTTGCAAAAGTAGAGTTTCTTTCTTATTACATTTCTGTAAAAAGTCGTAACTGCCTTTGGCATTACCATATTACAAATTAGTTGTATGTATAAATCAGATTATTTTCAATAAATGATCTCTTCCTGAATAATCTGAATTAGGATAAACAAGATTTAGGAGACTTTAGTCTTCAAATTTACAAATAGTAGGCCAGGGTCTTCTAAATACTTATGCCCTGTTATAAATTTATTTGCTTGAGTAACCCATTCCTAACTGAAGGCCCAATTTTATAGTGGTGCTCACATAAGTAAAGTTATGCCCAGGCTTAGGTTTTGGCAGGATTGGTCAAGAACACTTAGAAGACCTTTTTAAAACTTGTGTTATTTCCAAAGATTTCTTTAATCCATGTACTAAACCCCCCTACATTTTCAAGGAAAAAAACCCCAAACTTAAGAACTTTAAAAGCTTGCTCCTATTTTTTCCTAAATTGAGACTATAAACTATTTACCGTCTTGTACCAAGTATCTACTTGTTTTAATTAATCTTTAATTTCAGAGGGTCAATCAGTATCTAGTTCATGTTCCAGTCTCAAAGAATTTATGTTCAGAAGAATGCTCTATTCTCCTAGCAGTTGCCAGTTTATTGCAGTTCTTAATAGTCACTATGACAGAAAAGGCAAGAACAAGAAATGCAGTAAGAGTGAGCAAGTGAGTACGTGTTGAGATTCAGGAGGGATTACACGATATCTACAGCAGAGAGTATGCACACACACAGAGCCCAAGGATTCAGTTATGTCTCCAGAAAACAGACACCACGTTTATTTCAGACTTCACCAGACTTGTCCATATTGCAAATTCCCCATAGAAGTGCTAAAGTATAGATTTACTAATTAAGGAGGAGGAGAATATCACCCATTCTCCTAGAGTAACTCCAGTAATATACTTGTCTTAACCCTTTCTCCCTCCATCTAAAAATCTTCCAGGGAACAAGGGTACCCAAGTGCTGACGTGGACTTCTGGAGTTGGAGTCTCCTCTCAATTATATGCTATTGCACGTGTTACCCTGCCAGCTCCAGTGAATGAAATTTCTGCCAATGAAAGCAGGAAGATAATATAGGTTTTAGAATTTACATAAGTGGCAATCGTAGGAAGGAAAAAATTAAAACATTAATCTTCATTTTGATCTTGTGTGTGGCATTCCACTATGGCTGAAAAAAACTGAAACAGACAATCCACTTGAATTACCTGAATTAACCTTAGAAAGATAAGCATGCCATTGTTTGCCAGAGTCCAATACTAGATACCTTTCTTAGGCCAGCTCAGAGCAAAGCCCGGGCTCAAGTCCCCCTCAGATGAATTTTAAACCACTAACTTATGAATTTAGTGCAGTAACAATGAGGACCCCGACAGCCTAGCTGTGGAAAAAAAAATAAAAATAAAGAAGCTTCTCAGTTGTCGTGGGGTGAAATTCTGCTTTCATTACCAGTACAGCTGTCTTCACATGCTCCTGTATTTTTTTCAATGAAAGATGCATAGGATTTGGAGTGCACAGATTTGGTACACGTGCACAGCAGCTGGTCTGACATGATAAAGCAGAATGAATCTGAAGAAGTTCCTGCCTGTCTGACCAATAATCCATGAACTAAGAGGGATTTACTCAATAGACCAGCACAGATTCTATCCTGTCAAAATTAGAGATTTTTTTTAAAGGGTGCCTAAAGCTGTTTTCTGTTAGATATTTTCCATTCCCCAAAGACCTAGACAGCAAGTAGGAGGCGAACAAAGGTGGGGGGAGGGAATTGTCTGAATCCTGCAATGTTTATAACTTCGTTTTCGCTTGATTTGAAGCTCCAACCATAGAATTTGTTACTGGAGACATTTCTGTAACTCAAAGAAAATCAATCAGAAGAATAGCATCCAGCATGCACAGACACACTGTATGCCAAGGCAGCATCCCCGGTACCGTGTCTAAATTTCATTCTTAAATACGACTTACTTGCCATTCTCTTTTGCTAGGTGGGAACTGCCGTGAGCTAAAAATAACACCAGGACTCGGTGGCGGGAGCTAAAAATATCCTTTCCCGCTCGATTACCGACTCGGCAGGAAAGACGGAGCTCTTGGCATCTGTCACAGTCTATAACCACCAGCTGGGGATGGAGGCAAAGAGCCCAACCCCGGAGTTGCGCGCTCGGGGAAAGTTTTACGGGCAGACGAAGAGGCCACGGCGCTGCATCCCGGGGCCACGGGACCCCCACCCACCCCAGCCCGGGCGGCGCCCCCGGGCCTCCCCGCCGCCCCTTACCCGCGTTTCGCAGCTTCTTGTTTCGGTAGACGGAGAGGATGACCAAGAGGTTGCCCAGCAGGTCCACCACGATGGTGAAGATGAGGATGGCGGCCAAAGTGGAGGTCACCCAGGGCTGGCGGCGAGGGGCGCCCTCGGCCGGCGGGTCCCGCGGGAGGACGGAGCTGTTCAGCTCGCTCTCGTTCACTCTCATCCTGACGCCGCCGCCTCCCAGGGCACAACCGGGTACCGGCGGA
>VZRQ01001134.1:277696-303987 GCA_013397975.1 Machaerirhynchus nigripectus
TGTTTTCCCGCCGCCCCGAAAAATAGGAGACCCGGGGAGAAGTGTCGGCACTACAGAGCATTCCTTCCAACTGCTTCCCGAGGAGAGCAAAGCCCATCCATCACTGGAGATGGAGAGCAGCAGCCCGCACTACAGAGGAGGCTGCAGGAGGGACCCCTCAGCGCGGCGCCGCAGCTCCTGGGCAGAGGGTGGTGGTGAGCACGCCCTGACATCCACATNTCAGTGCATGTGTCCGTGTAGGTGCATAACAAGTAGGTTATCAAGCTGTGGGAGAAGATTAAAAATAGGAGGAGCCAGTATCAGGGGGATATCAGATCAAGGGCAGCCACACGTGGATACAGGCAGAACTGCCTGGTCCTCAGTAGACATCCACGGGTGTTTCACTGGACAGGGAGGGGCTGGCTGCCCAGAGAGAGCTGTGAAGTTTCACAAGGTCAGGTATTTTTAACCAGAAGGTAGAGTGATGATGAGGATCAGCCCAGGATGTTGCTTCAAAGAAAGGGAGTCTGGTCCATGCAGGAACTGTTGTTATTTGTCTCATTTCTGGGATGTTCAGTGACATATTTGCAATTTAGACCCACAGGGGAATGGATATATCACTCCATACTTCCCATTTTAGTCTAGCGACAAGAGCGTACCCTGGACCGAGGCTGCTTGTGCTGGTGAGAGCAATGCTTAGGGAAGGGAACGCTCCCTGAAAAGGGGACTGAAGATGTCCTACCAGAAAAGCCTGTATGAGAGCTAAGGGTGACCCAAGCACCAGCATGTGCCATGATACATTGAGAAGCTCTTGTGCTGTTGCTCCATGTATTGGCTTTGTTTCCTGCAGAGTGGGACATGAGCATCAGGATGTGGGTCAGGCTCCAGCAAGAACCACCTTCCCATTCCCCACCAGGGAGTGGCACAACCTTCTCTTTCCTCCCTCTCACCTTGACAGAGACACCTCATACTAGAAAATGCTGCTCTTTAAGGTTTTGCTTGTGTTTACTCATATTCTGGAGAGTTAGAGACTCTCAGATGCCACCCAAAACAAGCAAGCTGTGAAAACTGCAGATGAGCAGATCTAACAACATCAGGCTACTTCCCACTGATCAACATTCAGAGTCAGTCAGATGATCTTAGAGGCAGTTTGGTACTGTTTGTTACATCCTCTGAGGCTGTTCTCTCTGCCCTCACATTTTCTACACTTTTTCTACATATGCATTTTTAAAGTACAACTGAGTGAAGTTAAATGATGCTTTACATGAAAGCAGCATAAGATAAGATCAAGGCACAAGAACAAGCAGATCAGTTGGGCCAGCCACCCCATATTATAATAATTTAAATCAGGGTTGACTCCACTCTAATGAGCAAAGTTGGGAGAGCTCTTATTACATGAAGAAACACAGAACTTGGCTGATCTGTCAGAAAAGAGTCCTGATTTGTTTTTGCTTGAGTTATGTTTGGGATGTGCTTGTTGCCCATTCTGTCTCCAGCCAAGTTTCCTGGCTGATCTTGAACTGATGTTGTAGTCTTGGTTTTGGTCCTGTCTCGTGTTGATGCAACCTGGCCTCTCTGGATGAGTGCTAGGCCTGAGTCTTCTTTTTGTCCTGTCTAGGGCTATCAGTTGAGCCTGTTGTCAGCATCTGGCTCTGCCTGCTGCATTGGTTGGTGTGGGCAGTGCCTGGGTTCAGGTTTTCTTTGGCTCCTGGTTTGCCTTTCCTGTGGAGAAGCTCTTAAAGCTACACAGCAAGGGACATTAGATGAGTCGAGGGAGCTCTGTACATCTGAAAAGATAGGTGGAAATGTAGAAAACGTGAGAAGAAATTAGCAATTCAGCTGGTTGTCTGAGTAAGAGAATGGAGACTGCCTAGCAGACAGGACTGAGATGCTCAGTAACAGGGGCAAGTACTGAGAGCATGCTGGTATGGGTGCCTGGCTGAAAATGGAGTGGCAGGGCAAAAGGCAGAACACTTTCCTCCCTCTGGAGAAGTTTTCACCATGGTACAGTGTGTTTTTCTTCCATCAGAGGAAATAGTTGTGGAGGCTGATGACAGATAAGGTATCTTGGAAGGGGCTAAGTTGAATACAAATGTGGGAGGAAGGCCTTGGCAGGCTGTACTGGAACAGGGAGGTAGGTAAGTTGTGGTACCTGTGGAAGTAAAGCAGCAGCTTCTGATATCCTTTATGTTTTGGTGCCTTTCTCTCCTTCAGAGACCCCAGGAGCTGCATGAAATATATAAATGCAGTCTCTATTCTGCTCAATCACAACAGGTATTTCTGTAGGGAAAAGCTGAAACTATCTTAGAATTGAGGTGGAAAAAAATGAGGTAAGCCAACCAGCAGTGTGTTTCTGTGGTGAGCAGCAGTGCGGAGAGTAGGAGCAGCTGCTCATTTGAATGCTTAGCATTAAATTAAGTGGGTGCAGATTCTGTCTGGTGCCATTCCTTACTATTTTGAGACCTTCATAATTCCCCCATTATGCTGAAGAACAGTTGTAATGCTGATGGTTCTTGAGCAGTCTAGGAAAGAAAGGAAACTCACAGCTCCTCTCCACTGTGGTGCTCGGAGACATTTTCACCATTACATTTGGCAGCCTCTTGGGCTGCTCTCCCAGCACACTGACACAGTCCCCATAAACCTGCCTTGACAGCTGTTCAGTACACAAATCTTGCTGATACACCTATGGGGCAATTCCATTTCCTCAACAGTTAAACTGCTGTGGCAGCAGGTTTGTTGCAGCTCGTCCCGTGGCAGGAGGTATCTGTCCCTCATTATGTCAGACCACTGGTTCTGATGCTGCACTACAAAAAAATGTGGCCGTTGTTCCTTCTGTCTTTTAGAGGAGTGATTCAGAGTGCTGCAATTTTGTCATGTTTTATTTTGTGGCGTGTGGCTTTCTTTCCCTGACAAGCCTTTTATTTCAGTGGTTTTTTCTTACTTACAGTGGCATCTCCTGCCTACACGTTGTAAGTCATAAAATAACTGTAAATTGCATCCTCTCTATGAGTATCGGGTTTGGGCAGATGATGTAAAAGATTGATGGGAAATGTGCCAGCTCTTTAGTTCTTCATTCAGCACTGCCTTAGAGCACAGTTTTTGTATTCAGAGAGCGCTGTCATGACAATTCTTGTGCAACACAGTTTGCTTTTGCTTCTGGCTTTGGGGTTTCTAAGGTGAGATGCCATTCACCGCATGGCTGGGACAGGGACCAATGTTCTTTAGAAATGAAACTACATCCTAGGACTCTTCTCTGCATTAATACTCTCTTCTCCTGCAATATGAAATGGCCTCAAAAGGAGGAAACAGTAGCTTCTCACTGTAGAATGGCATATTATATAATTGTTAAAGCATTCTCTAGGATGATTAGAAAATTATCTTTGAAACTTTGCAAGCAGCAAAGATAACTAATCTCATCTGTATCTCAGGGTAGGAAAGTGCAATGCTGTATATTGTAATTGACTGTTTTAAGCATGCTACCTTGTAATTTTGGTTTTAAAGATTAATTTGGAGCTAATTTTGAAGTTAGGGAGATGAGGGTGGGTAAGGTTCAGGGCTATAAATCCTGATCAGAAGCTGATACTTTTTGAAGCCCACAGTCACACACCAAAGTTGCTGAGATAGGTGAGTCAATACTCAGCTTTATCTTCAGTAACTCCAAGACTTCTAAATCAGTGCATCTAGTGGTAGATCACACTAAGAGACCTACCTTGCTACATGTACAGTGAGGTTGCTTACCTCAGACTGTTCTTCTGGTCTATATCTTTGCCATGTCCATTTCTCTGTCCTGGGATTCTTCAGGATATTGGCCCCCAGCAACTGCTTTTGAGAGCTGATTGATGTAGATTATTCTACAATGTGAGCAGTCCAGTAACAAGCAAGGCTGCTAGAGACAGGGCACTCTGTTTTGCCACGCGTGTGCACCAAGGAAGCAGAACTGTCTTATTATTTGTTGTTGCCTTCTGCTTCCTTCAAGTCTGCATTTGAAATGTTAACAATAAGGATTTCCATGGCACCAGCATTTTACAGTGTCATGACAATATGTCACTCTTCTGCCCTGCCCCCTGAGCACAGTTCCACAGTTCCTGGTAGATACCATTTACTTGCATTAACTGTAGAGGTTTAAATACTCCTGCAATGAAGTAAAAGCTCTGCCAAAAGCCAAAATGTAGCTGCTCATTCAGATTGTTATCTAGTATTCTTTTCTTGCAAGTCTGTTGCCTGTTTCTATATGCCATTATGGTGCTTTTTTATTTAGCAAACTCAAAAATTTGCACTGATTCCAGCCCACCCATTTCTCTGGTGTTCTCACTGTGCTGACCAAATCCAGCCTGTCTACTTAACATTTAAATTTGTTTTGTTTTTTGTTTTTTTTTTTTCTATACACCTCTCTATTACAGTCAGGGAAATAGCATATTCCTTTACAGGGCATGCATAATGGTTTATATAGAAATATAAAAATAGAAATAACGTTCACTTTCTTGTTGTATATTTTTTTATTCACCTTTGAATATTCTGCTGTTGTGTGTTTATTTTTTTTTCCTCCTTGGCAGCAACTTTAAAACGTTTCAATAGCTCCATGTATTCTTTTATATGACTCTTTTGTCAGTTTGAGTGAATGTTTTCTTTGGCTTTCCTTTTGTTTAAATATGGGGAATAGAAGGAACATGTCTTGAATTGAAATCACTGAACTGGAAAGGGACTACAAAAAGAATTGACTGTAGTAAAGCTTAAGTATTAAAATCCAGCCAGCGCAGCTCTTACCAAGTGTAGGAAAGCAGGAAAATGCATACAGCCTCAGAGACTGCATGGAGAAGTTGCAATGGAAATGGCTGAAATGAATGGGAGAAATTGAAATAAGCAGTTTTTGACATGAAGCTGGAAGAGAATGAGCCAAGGGTGGGGTAGGATGGGGTGCTGAGTCTGTGGGATTGGAAGAGGTTAAAATGCTTAAAATGGAGAAGCATAGGATTGTTGTGTGTAGTCAATATTCTAGTTTTAGGCTGTTAAGAAGGAACTGAAATCAGAAGAATAAAACTTGATTGAAACAGTGATGACACAATTCCATGATATAATGCTGAGGAGCACTTCACAATGGGCCCTTTAAGAAATGTGGAACCACTTGCAATTAGAATTGATGGAAGAACACAAAGATGTAATCTGAACTGAAATCCTCAGATGCTGTACTAAGTATTGAACGGTTTTGTTACTGTAGAATCTCACAAAAAAAGAAAGAATCAGCAACATAGTCGCTTTTAATTTTTTATTCAGCAAATATGGGCTGAGCCATTTTCTTCAATTTAAGTATCACTAGCAAATCAAGGGAGAGATTTTTAAACAGTTCACCTTCTCTGCAGTGTTTCCAGAGACCTTTTCAGGCCTGAGTCTACAAATAACAACTTAGAGGTTTGGGGGCTTTTCATTTGTTTGTTTCTGTTTGCACACACCCCCTTCTCCCCCTACACACACACTCACACACTCACACACACATCCCCCGAGTATTCCCGGAGAAGGGTTGAATACAGTTTGTAGATGATAATAGGGTTCATGACAGTGATTTACCTTCCCCATTTTCCTATGAAAATTACAACACTTCCACTAAATTATCCAGGTGATATGCCACTGTGAGCAGTTTCTAAACTTAAATTCTAGAAGGACAGAATGTTTATGAAGAAATAAAGGCTAGAAAGACCAAATAAGTAATTTTTCTGAGCTGACAATTTTGTACTGCTCAGCAGCTCTTTATATTAATTTTGCTTACTGCTTTCAACAGGTCATTTCATACTTCATCTAATTAATTTTTATTTTCTACTCTTTTTGTTTCACTAATAAACAAAAATGGATTTAGTGACAATTTGTGCTGTAACCTTTTAATTCCCTCTCAGTGTGATGCACTAGACTTCATCCATATTAGTATTAGTAACTCCTCAGGTAGTTAAGAGTTGTGTCAATATAAAACCTGGTCACAAAATAAACCATGAGTTCAGCAAAGGTTACTTAATCTTCTCAGGGATCTCAAAGTCGCCAAATGTTATGTTTTCCTCAAAAGACTACACAAGTGACACATCAGAGGTTCTTTAGAAAGGATTGAATGCATTTAGTATTGCTCAGTAATCAAAAACCACTTTTTTGTTTTCAATACAGTGCTCCTCAAAGAGGCAAGTAACAGCTCTGAGAAATGTTTCCTCTACGTGGAAAAGGTGCAGTGCATCCAGGGAATAGAAATGCTGTCTCTATTACTCTTGTACCTGAATATATATTTCAGAGGCAATGATGTGTGAGAGGGCAATTCTGCCTTCAGAGTAAGAACTTGCTATTTTTTATGGAACTGCAACCAGGTTACCTGCTATATTGACATAGTTAATATTATTCAGAACATGTAAGACATGTCTCGTTTCCTGTATCTATATGCTCAGGAAAAATCTGGAGTGGCCTAAAATATTACTGAAGTCAGCGGTCAGCACTGCGTCACTCTGGTCCAGCTTGTTCCAGGTAACATGAACTGTGTCTTGTGATTCCTCACACGTCCTCTTCAGGGCTGATTGTATTCATTTCATCTGCTGGTTTTGCATCCTCATGTCAAGATATTTGTGTGGGCTTGTGCTTATCTAACACAATAATCTTGCAGCTTTTTTTAGTATTTGTGTTATCTCCCTCTACACATCCCATCCTCTTGCTGAGAAATCCAGTTTGTTTGTCTGACTTAGTCATAGTCCTCATGCTCAGCCACAGATTTTCTCTTCAATTTTGAGGCAGTTTCACCCTAAAATTTAATTTCTGCACTAGCAGATTTCATTTCACTTCCATCCTTGAATCCTCAGCCTGGGAAAGTAAGACAGAGGTATTTATTAATTTGTGCTCTCTACTTTTTCAGAGCATGCTCTTTCCTGGTAATTACTCCCCTCTTTCAACAAGAAACCTCCAATGCCTTTTAGAAAAGATGAAATAAAATGGGAAGATAGTAAAACAGAATAAAATAGATCTGGTGATTAATCAGCCAATAAACACCAGTTGTAGTACACACACTCACTAAGGGGATACCGTTTAAATCTATTGGCTTAGAAATCTGACATCATTAATCCATGATTAATTTTTGAAAAAAACTGCTCGTTTTGCTGAAACTGTTTTGCATTCTAAAACAAAATGAAAAAAGTGACAATGTGCAAATCAAAACTGCATGTGAAGACAACACACATAGTAATGAAAGTGTCAAAAGTAATACAAAAATCTTGACTCCTTGAGGATTGTGATAGTTACCGTAAATTGTATTTATTCTCACTAGTTTATTAAAAAAAAGGTGCCCAGTTAGCCTCTAATCTTCAAAATGCTAGACACTATTCACAAGAGTATAACTACTGACATGCACCAGGCTTCTGAGCTAAGGTCTTTTAAACTTCTATATAAAATAAGAATTTATAATATTTGTAACTCAACCTGTGATTTAATACCTATTAGTCTGTCATGGTCAAATCATGTTTTTTTACAGCCCTTGAAAAACACATGTGAAAAGTTACCTCACTCTTGGTGTAAAACCTCAAAGTTATGAAAAAACTTAAGGAATTACTTAAATTCTGAGCATGCACATAAATCAAGTGCTAATGGAGGATTTCTTAGTCATTTTTTTCACTATGAGGGTAGTGAGGCACTGGCACAGGATGCTCAGAGAAATTGTGGATGCCCCATCCCTGGAAGTGCTCAAGGCCAGGCTGGATGAGGGTCAGAGCAACCTGAACTAGTAGAAGGTGTCCCTGGCCATGGTAGGGAGTTGGAACTAGATGATCTTTAAGGTCCCTGCCAACCCAAACCATTCTGTGATTCTGAGATGTACTGGGTGAAGCGTTTGATCGGTTTTGTTTTCCAATTTCACCTTAACTATTTTTTTTTACCTTATGGGACTTCAACTATAAAAATTCTGCAGCAATAACCTATGTATGAAAGTGCAGACATTGCATTCAGAAGTCATCTATGCTAGGTAAAGTTACATATTAGCCAGAAATTTTTAGTACCATCAATTTCAATTATGTTGATTAGATCCACATCTACATTGTTGACATGAGTGATTAATTTCAGCAGTGTTTTGCTACAAGGTCTACTGAAGGTGTGTTGTCTCTAAAGTTTGAACTTTCTGCCACTGATAAAATCTCTAGAACTTTTCCTATAACTTTGATCTCCATTATGAAAAGACATACTGCTTTTAGGGTTGTTTTTAAATCTAAATATAGTAAAACATCATATAAAATTGTCATATACCTTTTATGTGATCTGGGACATAGAATGAAGGCTGTCACTACAATACTGTGCATTGACTTTGTTGAATTTATCTGAATTACTACTGAAATTGGTATAGTAATCCATTTAAGGAAACATTTTTGCTTTTGAATTTCATAGCAGATTTTAGCTATATTTATATCATCCTGATTTCTTAGAGAGGTTTGGATTTATTTTAGAACAAATGTGTAATTTCACTGCTGAAAATTGGTGACCAACATTTTGCCTCTGATTCCTGTGATATCCCCCTGTTTATGTGTGAGGAATTGGTTTGTAGCCTTTTGTAAGAGGTAAATGCCAGTGATGCCAGTCATATTTACTATTTTTTCAAGAGAGGGGGAAACAGTGGAGCTGTTAATAAAAAAGAGGATTTCCAAAGTTGTATTATGTATTTTCTAATAATATATAAAGTGGGGGGGAATACAAAATATCACCTCAGAGGTATTAAACCCTGGAGCTTATTCTAAACTCCAGTAGCTATAACATCATATAAACATATCATCCCCTAAAAAGATGTATTTTCCTTACATTTAGTCCATCTTACTTATTTGATAAATGTTCACCATTCAGTGTTTTATATGAAATAAACTAGTACTTTTCATCTAGTTAATGGATCAAAGCAGTGTTCAAAGAAGAAGAACTCCTTTTATTACCATTTTGTAGCAAATTCAGCTGACACAATAAGAAAGCAATGGAGGTGGAAAATGACTTGCTCTTTTATCTGTGAGTGTAACTCAAGGTTACAGCTAGCATGTGTGAGTGGTAGTTATTAATATTTTTAATTAGTCTGTTGAGAAATTTTCTCTTCTATAGCTAATGACCCAACAATTTATTTGTAGACTGAATCCACTTAAAATTATCTTCGGTGACCAACTATCTGACTAATAAAGAATCCAGATATAATACTAAAAATGTTTTAATTGAGACGGTTGAACTTGCAGCTATTTCATTATAACTGAAAAACTCTTGTGATTTTATGGGAGAAGAAGTAATCTAAAAGCCAACTCCTGAGTTTTTTACTTTTCAAATGATGTGGAATAATTTGAACACAATACTATTTTTCTTGGCAAAATGTATGTAGCATTATTGACTGGTTTTGTTCAATTAGAGTACATTTTCTTTTTTATATATCTGGAGGAAATGACCCAAAATACAAAGCAGCAAAAAGCTGTCTGCTGAATAAAGTAAAATAAACAAAATACATGGTACAAAACCTGCCAGTACAAGTTTGGAGGTTTGTGTGGATTTTTTTTTCTTTTCCTTTTTTTATTTTCTGAGAGAAGTTTGCAAAAGGCTATTTTTTTAAATCACAATTTTAAAGTCTTTCATGATGTACCCATGTATCTTTGTATATAATCTCTATGAGCTTCTTTCACTGCTATTAACTATTCCTTCTATTTTTATCTGTAATTTTTCAGGTGCTGTAGGTTTTTCTTTATACGAGAAAATGGATTGCCAGGTTGACCTATCATACAGAAATATATCCATCATTGTGCCTGACATGAGGGTTGTTACTTATGAAGAACAGGCTCTCCTAGCATGCAAGAGGTTTTATTTTTATCTCTTGCTTTGATTCTTTCCAGACATTTAGACCCTGGTCTCAGTGCTATTTCTTGGGATCAGCATGTGCTTTATGACAAGTTTTGTTTGCCTGTAGCAAAGTATCTCAGGTAAGAGAGTTAACAAAAAAATATAATCCGTTATAATTACCTGTAACTGTCACTATAGAGAGAAGATCCATAGATAGTAAAATGATAGTCTTTTTTTTTTCTCTTATTGATTAACCTGCTGAAATAATGTGTAAGTTATATAATAGGTTGAAGGTACTCTTTTTTCCATGTATATTCTTTCTAAGAATGAAAACATTCACTAAGGCTTATGGGCTGAGATACTTCCATTATTTATTAATTTACCTTAATTTGATATAAGCTCTGTGGTGTCCAAGTAAAACAAATGTCAGGCTTTTTTCACTGTGCATTTGTATTATGTACTGTTAGTAAATTTTTTGTCAGTGCTACCAAAGCCTCAAAAATCACTAAGAAATTTCACTATGTACTGCTGAGCTATCTTACTGTAAGGGCTGCTGGATCTTTTGATATTTAAAACTTTTTGAGGAGTAAACCAAATAAACAGTGGAAATAGATTTGTAATTTAAATTACTTATGAAATCCTTGGCACAGTTATGGATTTTCTTATTTCATTTTTGGATGCCTGTTGCGTGATTACGGGTATATTGAGAGTAAAAGAAAATGAAATGCATTTGATGTCACAGGGTTTTTCTTATTTCAGTGGGTTCTGTCATCTATAATGTGATTTTTTCAAAGGAAAATTCCAAATTTTGGTTGTCACCCTTTAAGTGATTATTAGACTTGTTTTCAGGTGTGTTCCTTTGTCATGCATTTTTTTAAAGGCAGATAAAACTATGGGTAGTAGCAGAAGAACATTTTTATTTAAATATTTTTGAATCTGGAAGCTTGAGTGTACTAGTTTGAAAGCAAACCAGTGGGAGACACCAAGTCAGAATGACAATTTAATAGGAAAATTAAAAATAAAGGCAGAAAACACTGGTTTAAACAGATCAGAATGCATCATGACCCCTGTTGATCAGGGGGTTGGTAGCAGTCCAATTAAATGGTGGCTGCAGTCCTCCTGGCGTGATGGTGCTGTTGAAGCAGTGATCCTGTAGAAGGGTCTGGTCTTCCTCTGAAGGTCTAGTGGTGGTGTAGACCGGTCTGGTCTTCCTCTGGGAATCCAATGGAAAAGGCTGTGGTGTTCCAAACCTCCGAGTATGTACAGATGGGAAGTGCTGAGTTCCTTCTCCTGGGCGGAGCATCTCACAGTGGGGTGGTGAGTCATGAGGCAAGGCACTGATGGGCCCATTAACAGCAGATAGTCCGGATGGAGGAGGCAAGGAACATTGCTACACCTGGTCTCAACAGCTCATGAAGTTGGTAACAGAATACACGAATACACTGCAACCCAGGACATTGAGTTAAGAATAATCTGCTTCCAGTCTCGTGAAGTCTGCATAAAAAATACCAATAAATCGATGGAATTGATCACTACATCAACAGAAGTGGGGCTAAAACATGGGTGGCCCTTAAGGGAGAAAGCAGAGACATTTTCCCCCACTATGTTCTTCCCCATATGGTTTTTGCAGCAATGGCAATCACTAAATGTAAGGTACACTTCTACCATGCAGCACAGAAAAAGAAAATGGAAAACTGTTGAGAAAACAGTCAGGGAAAAATTAAATTGGTAGGGTTTCCTCACAGACATACATGCTACTGATGAGTCCAGAGAGAATCTGTGCCTTATTTTATTCTGTGCATAGGAGAGACAACCTAGATTTAGAGGACTGCCTAGTGAAGTCATGTGTATATTTTTCAGTATTGTAAGACATGTTTCAATGTGCAAATTCCACACTTGAAAATAAGTTGGGTTTTTTTCTTTTCTTTTTATCATTGAGTCATCAGCTGTTTAATGTCTCTTTTCTGTGTGACTTTGTTCAGGTTAGCCTGCACTTGCATGACCATGTCAGGTGCACATGTGGCATCGCCTTTAATGAACATGCACTGTGAGCTGTATTTGCACAACACAGAGCTAAGTTGGAGGACACAACCCAGCAAATATGTTGTCATTGAAGTGCAAGGTGAACTTCAGTGTAGTGGAATTAAAAGTTAGAATGAAGATGGTGATACATATTCCCAGTCTGCTGAAAAAACAAGGAAGCATGCATACTGTCTGCAGTGGGTACTACAGAAGGCGGGGGGAAGGAAGGGCTTGTTATTGTTCTGTGTATGTTTGGTTTCTACAAATTCCATTCTGAATTTAGACATTAAGAACAGAGTGGGTAACTGAGATTTGGACGTTTATGTTGACCAGCAGGCAGAAGGGAACCCTGGGGATATGCAGAGCAGGGTGTGGAGCCTGGTGTTGATTGGAGATCAGGGTAGGAGGAGTTATTGGCCCCTGCAGATACAACCCGCTTGGGTGAAGGCACAGACAACTCTGTGACCCTGCACTGCCCAGTGAGTGTAAAGCCTGATGCATTCCCCTGATAATGATGAAAATAGTGTTTATGGAGCTTCATGGGGGAGCTGTAGGATTGCATGGGAACTCTGTGATCCCGTACTCCACAACCATACCCTTCCTGTGAGAAGTGACTCAGAGTCCACACGGAAGCAATGTTTGCTGTCCCCACTGTAGCAAAGGCTATCTGAGTTTTTTCAGGATTTCTTGAGGAGTGCATGTTTTGGTCTTAGATGAAATTTTGTGTGAAAGTAGAGAACCTGTATTTCCAGATGCTTTGCTTGTGCTTCTAGGCAAGGTCTGTTCTAGACCTAGATGCCGGAGCCTGGAAGTTTGGCTTGAGTCTTCTCATTTCATGTATAGAGTTGATGGACATGAGAAAGAGCCAAATCAAGGTAAATTCTCTTTTTAAGAACCTTTCTGCTTGTTGAAACCTGTCAGGAAAGGCAGGTTGAAAAATCTGGGAAAGCTTTCTTCCGACATGAGCCCTTTGTCCCTCTGTCATATGCCTTGTATTTCCATTTAAAATCACTTTGACATACAATAATTTTCTTTTGGGAGATAAATACTCTTTTCAAATGGGTATGAAAATGAGGGTGCTCAGTAATGTAATAAAACCTTCTTTGTCATTGGCTAGACAAGATCCAGCTCTTTCTTCCTTTCTTCTTTTACTCCTTTCTGATTACTGTAGCCTCTTCAAACTTGCCAGCTGTGCTATATGTTCCCGTTGTGTTTGAATGAGTGTAAAGCTGTGCTCAGTAAAAGCAGATACAAAAAGAAAAAGAGAAAGTAATATGGTTTAAGGTGACTTTTCTGTGGACACTGCTACTGGGAGAACCTACTCTAGAAGGAGGCAGATCTGCTGTCAAAATATGCAATTCCTGTCATGCTTCAAGGAGCAGGATCTGCTTGGACAGGAGTAGTGTTCAAGACCCTGGCAAAACTCCATCAGGGAGTCAATTGTCCTGATGTCAATATTGCAAGGGAAATTGTGTAGTGAGGTAGAAGAGGAAGTCACAGGCCCTGGATAGATGTCACATCCTCTTTGATCATGCTGTCTTTTCTGTTGTGTTTTTCCTAACACCTATCCTGTTACTTTAGGTAATAGCAAATGAAGTAATGATACAGTTAATAGTTAATCTGTGTGATGATGCCATGCTTTAATAGCAATAAAATGTTCTTGCCATTGTAAGAGCTTTTTTATGGCTCTTCCTTAGTAAGCTAGTTGTGTTCTGGTTTTGACTAGAATGAAGGATTTTTAAAATGGAATTTGGACGTGTGGCATTTGGCTATACGGGGAACATGGATCTTGTAATCCTTTCCTCTAAAGCCCCTCTTGCACTTTGGGAATTGAAAAACAAAGAAATAGATAGCTGAGTTGGAAAAGAAAATCCTATGCTATGTGAGAGGCAGTTTAAATACCAGAGACATTCATGCATCTCACTCTGGACAGCTATTATATTTATCCATTTCTTAAGTCCTGGAGAAAGAAAAAAAAAAAAAGGTAGATGAATCAAGGAAAATGGCTTGCTGCTTAAACCGAGTAAACAGCTGAATCAGGGAGATAAACCCTAGTATAAATATATATTTAATCATTAAGGAAGGCATTTTCCATCTCTTACTACCCTGCATGTTGTTATCTTTGCATTTTTCTCCAGGGCTAAGGAAGAAATTTTAAAGTACACCAGATGAGCCTTAAGGCTTGGATCAATACATACAACAGAATTCTTAAAAAAAAATCTCTAAACTGAGCCTTAGCCCTATTATGACGTGTACTCGAAGACACACTTTTTCTTGGAGAGATGAAGCAACTGATGATTTGCAGATGCTGTGTTTAAGGAGAGAGAAGACATCTTCCTCCACAGTAGGACAGTGTGACAAAGACCTCTCAGTAGTTACAAGTTAGAAGGAGGAATGAGTGCTTGAAACAAGCTAGATGTGGGGTGGAGAAGAGAATGTATCTTTTCTGATCAAATAGTTATGAAATGTAAAACATCTCAGTGGGTTATAGAATCATAGCAATGCTCCAATGGTTTAGAGAATGCCACAAACACAATGTTGTTCTACATAAAGAAAAAGGGGAATTAACTTTCTGCCCTCTAATCACCCTTTTTTTCCAGCTCTTTGAAGTACTTGTTTTTTGTGGTTAAGTTCAACTGCTATCTCACATGGACTCCTTGGTTTGGTTCTAAAGGCTGTACAAGCAGAAGGTAGTGGAGAGATGAGGAGCTGGATTTATCAGGGGAAGGTGAGGGAAAGGGCAGCAGAGCTGGCCAGTGCTGGCCAGGACAGACTATGGTACTCCAGCACAGTGCACTGAACATATCTGGTCTTCTTGATTACATTGTCTGGACACGTCAGGAACTGTTGTTTATTTGTTTGGGGTTTTTTGTTGTTATTTTTTGCTTGTTCTTTTGGTTGGTTGGGGTTTTTTTGTTGGGGGCTTTTTGCTTGTTTGGGTGGTTGTTTTCTTCTTTGGTTTATTTTGCTTGTTGGTTTGTTTATTTGGGGTTTTTATCAGTTATGGGATGTTTTTAGTGGCTTTGAGATGTCCCTGAAAATGTAGCATCCATGTATCCTGCAACACTGTCTCCTAGAATAGCTCTGTATCCTTTCTTATGGGCAAAGCCCTTTGGGCACAACTTAACTGTAAAGAAGTTACATAATAGCCAAAAGCTTAAAAAATGGATGTTTCCCCTACTTGATGCAGTTATCTCTTGCAACCACATGTTATTAAGTGTTGGTGGGTGCTATACAAACTTACCCCATTTTTTTGTCTTTCTCTATTGATTTAACTGTCTTGTTAATGGACTCTCTTATTACTGTAGCCTTTCGTCCACCTCCAACTTTGAATTTGCTTTCCAAGGTAATTTTCTCTCTCTCTATAAATATGTATTCACTGTGCACCCTTAAGGATGCTGCTACAATACAGTAAACAGATATCCTTTGTGGTGGAACAGAGTATTAGCAATTACAGCAATTACAGCAAAGAGCCGATGAAACCCTGAGGTGCCGCTCACTCAGCAATGCAGCATGTTTAAAAAATGATATGGACAAACAAACTATTTACAGACCAAAGAAATGCCCTTATACACACACACACAAATATGTATGGGGAAGAAAAAACCTCCAGAAAGATTTTGTGTAATTTTTTGTCTTCTAAATAAAGCAACAACTTCAGGGCACGTACTATACAAATACTATGTTGTTTACAATTATTATTTTGCTATTTCAGGAAAACTGTTCTGCATTTGGTGTCATGTGCAACTGCACACCATGTCTGGTGTGAAAGAAAATGTGCTGTTAAAACCAATGAACTGTATGTTTTAGAAGATGATTCAGTCACAAGAGAATTGTTGTTAAGATTTTTGAGGTTTTTTTTGCTGGCTGACAGAACTGGAAAATTGTAAACTTTCAACCTGACTGTAAGAGCCAGGATACATGGTGATGAGTAAACAAGGACAAAGGTGAACAATTTAAGAAAGGGAATTATAAAGAAACAAATATGTGCATTAAAAAAATGTTGTTATTGCTGACCCAAATTTATCTGCAGTAAATATAGGAAGAGAATTTCTTTAACAAGCTAGATGAGTCTAACAGGGGGATTTACCAGGGGGTAAATCTTCAAGGATAATGTGGTGTTGCTTATTGTTCTGTGAAGACTGCAGATACACAGTGGCAAGAAGGATGTGTTCAAGCTGGAGATTAGCCAGAGTGGGAATTTGAACAGTGGGGTCATGGTTGAAGGGAATGCATAGAGGCTTTAAGCAAGCTGCAGTGCATATATTTGGAAGGGAATTAGTCTGTCTCATTCTGACATCAGTTTCTGTCTGTTTAGATGACTAATAAAGCAAAGGGCTACACTTTCATCTTACAGTTGTTTCTGAGCTGCTTGGGCACAATCCTAATTGTAAAAGGCCTGTTACTTCTTCCATTTGTAATTGAAGCCACAAACCCCTGAAATCCTTGTTTGACTTTCCTGTTCCCCATCTAGACTGTCATGTGAATTTTCTTCAGATCCTTGCTGAAAACTTACTCCTATGAAGCTTTGCATCAAGTACTGCATGTTGATATGAAGGGGTTAATAAGAGTGTGTGTCCTCAGTGTCCTGCATTGCGCCTGAGGGTCAGGTAGGATTAAGGTGAGGATAAGGGAAGGTTGGCACAGCCTTCATTTGGGAACAGGCAGAGAGGAGAGATTTTGTTTGGGGTAATGCCTCCAGGAGAGGTGAGCTGCAAAAGGGCTGCTTGTCTAGCTGGAGCTGTGTGGGAAGTGGGAATCCTGCAAAGAGCTGAACTGCTTTGGGGGCTGACTTGAAGGGACATAAACCTGTATGAGACACCAGAATGACCAAGGGATAAAAATGTCTGTATTCTAATCCAGTTTCCTGAAAAGGAGGTGGAGAAGATGTGTGTAAGCATGATGAAAGAACAGATAATAGTCCAGGTCTCACTGTGACTTCCTTGTGTTGGTTTTATTATTGTCCTGGAGAAGGCAGTTCTCCACGTTTTGATATTGTTTATTAATGCAGATTCTGGACTGACTTCTGCTCCTTCTAATGCCCACGTCCAGTCAGTTTGAGCAGCAGTCAGGACTGTGTGGCAATTTTATGATGTGTCTTTACTAATTTTCTTTTCAGTTTAGATCCTTGTTACCTTGGAGGAATAATGTGATTGCTTGTTTCACCCTTACTGATGCCTGGTTCTCTAAAATGGGAGGAGGGATCCCTCTCTGCAGCTTAAACCAGAAGTTTGCTGGTATGTGAACAGCAACATGCACTGAAGTTCAAACTGAACAATGTTCTGTAATCCTAGTTCTTATGAGTACTGTTTTGGGTATTTCTCCTACCTGAGCAACAGTGAGCACAACCAGACATGTAGACCAAAAGGCTGGGTGCAGGCTCCTTTAGCCTGAGAGGCTGACAATTCATTTGGACAAGTTCCGAAATTGATAGTATAACCAGAATGGCAGAGACATCTTTGAACAGATCCTTTAAGCACAAGAAACCAGCCTGGTGTTGTGAGCACAAGTTGAAGACAAATTGTAGTCATTTTAAAATGCATTTATATTTTAATTTGATCTAAGAAAAATACTTTTTTTAGATGCTTCAGAGAATAATTATGAATCAAAATCAGACTGAGGTTCCCTTACTGTCTTGCTGCTTTAGTAATACAAATAATCATAAGGGTAGTATTGGTCTAGGTGTGTCAGACTAAGTGATGATTTCTCAGCTGCACAGTTTGATAACATCCTACGGTCTGAAATACAGTGTTCCCCTGGGTTTCTTTCATCTGTCCGGTGTCATTCAGCACCATATCCTATATTTTGGCTATGACCGAAGCTTGCATGCACGTTACTCTAAAGTATTTATGTGCTTGCTTTCCCCAGGGAATAGTTTTTCTCGTTAACTTGTGTACTGGGCAACCATGGCAATATCCAGTTTCACTAATTCAGGCTGGCATGCCATCTGCACTATCTAAAGGTCAGTTCAAGTATTACTTGTAATTCTGTGGCCTCTTAATAAGCAGCATAGTAGTGGTACGCTGGTTCTGTTCCCTGATAACAGTAGCAGTAATCCAAATCCTGTACCAAAAAAAAAAGACATTTCTCACCTGGAAAAAACCTATGTCTTCCAGTTCAGGAGCTGTTCCTGCATTTCTGAACACTCAACTTCATTGCTCTGAGAATTTTGCTTGATGCTGATGCGTGGAAGGCTTCCCAAACTCTTGTCTGGATTATGGCAGTTAACAGCGGCCCCTTGTGACCGCAAGAGTTTTTGGCACTCAGCCTCTCCATATGAGCAGCGCTTGTTAAACAAGTTCCCCAGCTGCTCTGGATGGAAAGCAGGATAAGCTCTGGGAGATGGCTCTTCTTGCTCTCTGCAAGATGCACAGCTGAGTTAGGGGCAGCAGTATGGGTCAGAGTGTAAAGGAAAAAGGAAAGGAAAGGAATTATGACAATGCCAGGCTACCAGCTGTTCCCCACATGCTGATCTGCTCTGGTAAAGAGCCTAGAGGTGGGGTTAGGGAAGTGAAGCACCTAAAGGGGAGACAAAACTGGAGTTCTGGAGAGGAGAAATGTGAGCAGAAGTGTCATGCAATGGTTCCAGCTCCCCATCCACGGGCAGGGAATCTTCCACTGGACTAGGTCACACAGTACCATCCAGCCTGTTCTTGAACACCTCCAACCTCCCTTGGCAACTGGTTCCAGTGTATCACCACCCTCACAGTAAATTTCTTCCTAATATCCAATGTAAACCTACCTTCCTTCAGACTTACTTCCTTCTATGATTATCTAGTCTCACAAAGAGAATGTTTTGGAAGGCAGTGACTGGCCAACAGCAAGGGCTACTTTGGGGCCCTGACCCCTCCAGGAACATGCACAGTTAGTGTTACACCTTGAAGAATCTCCAAGATTCCTGTTGCATTGTTTTTTGTTGGTGTGTTTGCTGGTCCAGTAGTGTACTTTGTAGCACTTTTGTATCAAAGGAAAATAATGATGGAGAAATTCCACCTTAACAAGTGGCAATAAATATTTTTCCACATACTGTGTGTTTTGTGCTGTGTGAGATGCTTCTGAAATTCTCAGGAGGAAGCAGCAGCAATAGATCACAAAAGAACTGGAATTTGAAAAGTTAGGAAGGTCTTTGGGCTTGAGCGCCAGTGTTAGGGCTGCCAGGGGTTCCCAGACCTGTGCTGTTAGTACTGCTCCACTGCCCTGTGCAGCTGTTGTGTGTTAATCTGCATTTGTCACATCGTTCCTTTGAACGAAAGTGGAGCTGAAATATAAAAAGATTGATGGATAAATCTTGTTGAGTCATAAGTGCATCTAATGTAGTTATTTATTGTTAGTTAAATAGAAGGCATATTCAACTTCTTGTAAATCCCAATGAAAAGACACTTCATTGAGTTTGGACTAATTTCTACTATGTAGAAATAGAAATACTTAGAAGGAATATTAGGAGGAAGAAAACTCTTCCTTTCACCTATGATGTTCCCTGAAAGGGGAAGCAAATATAATTCAGTTTTATTTTATGCATTCTCATAGTCTATGCACTTTTGAGAGACTGCATTACTAAATTCAGGCTGTAGTTTGATATCAACTTTATCTGAGTTTTATATTTAAAGTTAGATGAAGGAGGGATGGCAGAAGGGGTGATTATAGCCCTGAAGTAGTAACAGAGGTTTTCAATTACAACTAATACTTTGCTGCCCATGACTTTCTTTTAAGATTTGACACTTCAAATTAACACATTGACAAAACTATGCCACAGTGCTCCTGTAGCAGTGATTTGTACTGAAGGAAATAAGATTTCTTCAGTGTTGGGTTGCCTTAAAAAAGCATAGAAAGAACTTCACTGTAGGACACAGCTGACAGCACTGCCATATACTAACAGAGATGAAAAGCAATTTCAGAAACAGGGCAGTAAAAATAACTTCTCCCTTGTTCATACACCAAACTGGAAACTTCCTTCAGTACAGCTGTATGAGAGCTCCTGTACCATGCTGAAATGAACACTGTAAAAAAACAACCCAAAACACCCTTGGGTCAAGTGAACTTTTAGTCCAGCTTGAAAACATCTTGTTTCATTTATTCAACAAAACAGTGAAGGAGCAGAACTGAAATAATTCATAAAAATTGGGAAAAGGCACTAGTACAACTCCTCCACACCTTTATTTGCTGCTCCAAACTGCTAAAATGGTTTTCCTTTTTGTAGGAAATCTTGGTAAGAACTCTGTTTTACATAAAGGACACTTTTTTCCCCCGCTTTTTTTTTTTCTAGAACTGGCTGCTGTGTAAACCTGTCTTTCAGGAAATACTAATCTGGTTATTTTTAGGCAGTAATTCTAATAAAATATTTCTACCTGAACCTGAATTTCTGTCCCTGTTCCATAACTGTCTGGTTGACAGCAGAAATGAGTAGCTTTTGTCCCCTGATGTTGATTATACTCCTAATGTCACAGTGGCCATGGAAGATCTGCTTTTTTGTTAGACAAGACCAAGCTGTTTGGATTAATGTTTTTGATAATGGTCATGTTGGCAGGTGCTCTTTTGTCTCTTATGTTTGGGAACAAAAAAAACATGAAAAGATTGTACAGAGAATGTGCAAATGCCCAAACTGGTGCCATGTGATTTGATTCAGTTCTCATTTTACAAGCAGTGAACCACATTGATGGTTTAACAATCTCAGTTTAACAGTCTCAGTTGTCTCAATCGCTTGCTGCTGCTTCTGCTATTAATCTTTTTGTTCTTTCTTACAAGAACATGCATCTGTGAGAAGCTGGTACTTGGCTCATCTTGCTCAGTATCCTGTCTTTGCCAGTGGTTAGTCTTGTGGTCCTGAGGAGGTTTTGGTTGGCTCGGACTCTGAAGACCTGGGCCTCTGATCCTTAAGTGATTTAGAATTGTTGAACCAGTGCCATATTGACTTTGATACTGTTTATTCTTGTTCACTAGTATCTTTTTATTGCGTGATTTACATGTTAAGCCATTTGGAAAGCAGTGAAACATCTCAGCTTTTCCCACAGTGGACATAGACCCAGTGGGGAAGATATCTGCTACTCTTGAATGCTCCAAGGTTCCTGTTACAGCTTGATCTTCCATTAGTTTCATACTTATAGTTTCTCTGGCAGAACTTTCTGCTTTTAATGTATTTTAAAATCAACTTTAATTTTTGATGTCTGCAAATTGGTCCTCAAACACTTCTGGATAATCTTACTTGCCAGAGTTTGCTCCTTCTTTTCCTCATTTTTGTACAATTTTCACCTCCTGGAGTTCATAGCCATCCTTGCTTTCCTGTTGTACTGTGCCATTCTCCTTTTTGTCTTTCAACTCTTGCTGAAATAAATGGTACAAGCTTGCCAATATGACATCTTTGTACACTCTGTACTCCATTCCAAGAATTGCCTTTTTAGCTCCCTCTCTTGGCTCTCTTTAAAAAGTTTTTTCACTTCTGTGTTGTTTAGATGGTTTTGATCATGGCAGTTACAAGTTTTGGCTTTTGATGCACCTACAAAGCTTCATTTTTAAACTCTTTTGTTAAATAGTGTGTCTTCAGCAGTGTCAGTAGTCACGGGGTACTGTGAACCACAAGGTACAATTTGAGAAACTGATTTGGCTCTTAGGGGCTCACGGCATGTTTTCTGCACTGAAGGAGCCGCTGACAGGGCTGAAATATGTGGTACATCATGTGGGTGTGCATGAAATACCCACACAGGTGGAAACAGGGGAGATCATAGGGACCCTGCTGATCCTGAGGCAAGGTACCATAGAGTTAAGCTTGTGGTAAATGAACAATACAAGGGACACGTGGAGAAATCAAACCAATTATTTTGAATTACCCTGAAAAGTTCTGCTCAGAGGATTCCTTCTTAAGTTTTTTCTTCTTTGAGAATCTGTATGTGTTTCTGTTAGTGGATATCAACAGGTCTAGCCATTCTCAGTTGCAAAGCCTACTTAAACAAAGTATAGGAAGGAAATACTTTTCAACTTTGTACACTAGTCCCTGGATGGAACTGTTCAATATACCCTTCATACTTAGAGCATCTTTTTCTGCTAACTCTGTAAAGAGATTGACAAAACCTGTTTGTTACAAGCTTTCCTTAAGACTCTAACCATCTTGTGAAAGTTTGGCCAAGCTAGACACTCCTGAGTCTTTTACCTGAAGACCATTCTTTTTTGTACAGGGTACTAAAATGGATTGAGTTGAACAAATTTTTGGCAGAGTGGTTAAAACAAATATGAATATGGGGGAAGATATATTTTCCCAAGAGAATTTACTAGTTATAGCAAAAAAAAAAACCACAAAGAACCCCAAACAAACACTCTAAACATCAGGGGTGCTTAAAACAACATGCTTCATTCCAGATACAGAGAAATAATCTCTGGCATTTAAAATACAGCTTAGCTGTATT
Source organism: Machaerirhynchus nigripectus (assembly GCA_013397975.1). NCBI lineage: Eukaryota > Metazoa > Chordata > Aves > Passeriformes > Dicruridae > Machaerirhynchus > Machaerirhynchus nigripectus. The sequence continues at coordinate 299,890 of VZRQ01001134.1, forward strand.
TTACATGTTTCCTTGTTTGAGAGATGACAGTAATATCTGAATTCAGATACAGCTGGAGCTGAATGTCAGCCCCTTAATGCAAGACCTTTTCTCCATTTGCTTTAACAGTAAGTGTGACTACCATTGCCTTCTGGAGTTACAAATCCTCCTGTGTGCTTGTGCTGTGGGGCAAAATGGCTGTAGGCTGTTTAGAAGGGCTTTGACAACACAATTTATTAACGTCACCTAGAAGTGAAGAAATGGAGGAGAAATGAGCTGCTGTCTCCATGGGACTGAGGAGGCCTAATTTTGAGTCTGCCTCACTTCCTCATAGTGTTAAAATATTGATTGTGGAATTTTTAGGGTGGACAATAGAGAAGTCATGGCAATGTACTAGTTTGAAAACAAACCAGTGGGAGATTGCAAGTCAGATTTATAATTTAATAGGAAAATTAAAATAAATGCAGTAGTACAAGAACACTGACAGAGTCAGGATACAACCCAACACCCTGTTAGTCAGGGTGGTGGTAGCAGTCCAGATGAAGTGGTTCTGTTGAAGGGTCTGGTCTTCACCTGAATATCGATTGGTAGCTCTTGTCCTCTGGGAATCCAGTAGGTAGGGCTGAACGTGGTGCTCCAAACCCCAGATTATATCCAGGTGGGAATGCTTGATTCCTCCCCCTGGGCGGAGCATCTCACAGTGGGCTGATGTAATTCTGTGAGTCATGGGGTGAGGCTGGATGGCCCATTAACAGAAGATATCCCTCTGAGGGATTTATCAGGGATGTGTCATGGAAGTGGTAAAGAACCCTGCCCCACCTGGTTTTAACAGATGGTTATAGAATACATCCTTTTGGTTACATCTTACACTGTAACCTAAGACAGGCAGCAGTAGTGATGCACATGGATTCTAGTAGCCCTTTTAAGAAGGAAAAGATTTTCCTTTTAGGAAGGCTGTTGAGGACAGCTTAGAAAGGTTTGCTATCTCTCGAATAAGATGGGACTTTAACTGGAGGAACACAGCTCCACATCTAACTCTTGGAAAAGCTTCCACACTGAGCAAGAATTAGCCCACACTAAATCAGAGGAAGGCTCTAGGCTATGAATTTAAGTGTCTAAAATACTTAAGACATGGCCTACTAAAAGACTTTGAAACTGTTATTAGGATATACTTTCTTGGACTTAAAGCAAAACCTCTCTCTGGCTCAGCCGCTCTCTACTTTTAGTAATTATCTTCCTCTGATTTTCAAAATTTCTCACATTTTGGTTCTACGCATACCTGACTCTGAGCTGGTAAGTTCCTTTTGTCATTGGCTGTGTGTTTGTCATTTTGGTGCTAGTGGTTGCTTTTCCTGTAGCCGTTTTGTTGCTTTTGTTTCCTTGGGACATTAGGTGCATCTTTTGTCTTTATCTTTTCCCGTTGCCCAAGTTGGATGGCTTTCTGGCTTCTCAGCCTCCTCCAGCTCTTGAGGTGGGCAATCAGTGAAAGATGTGAATTGAAACACTTTAGGTCTCTAATCCAACTCAGCCAAAGTCAACTTTATTCTCCCTCTTTCTAGGTGTTTCTGAACAGCTACACTGAGATTTTGGAGGTGAGTTCTGTGAAATTTTAGTGGTACTGAACAGTGTTTGGCTTTAAATCAAAAAAAAGCTCAATACATACAATCAGGCTCCACTTGTCAGGCTAATTATATTTTTAGCCTTTTTCTCTGTGAGTGGAGGTTATTTTTCTCCAGTGAAAGTCAAAGCAGAAGTTCCTGTTACCTATATGGCCATCATGAAGTATTAGTTGTTTAAACAGGAGGCCTTTGAACTTTTATACTATAAATTACTGTCAGTGCTTCAAATTCTCTAGAAAAAGATGAAATTACAAAACAAACTTTTTGATACAGCAGCACAATCTTTCCCTACGTATTCTTCAAAGTTAAATTCGAGCTCTGAAAGCAATTCATCTTGCTTAGCATGTTTTCCAATTGGGACCCTGGGGATTAAGGATAGAATGACTCATTCACATAATTGGGCTTCTCAGTGCTTTTCCTCACATTGAAGGTTTCAATCCAAGCATATAAGAATATAAGAAACTGAGAAATGGCCATCTGCAGCAAAAAGTCTAGAAAGGCATATGACTAAGGTTTGATAATGCTAAATGAGATTGTTTGCTCTTGTTCTAAGGTCATGTTCTTACTGGTAGCCTTGACTCCTGGGTGACTGCTTCCAATGCCTAACTTGCTTGTGTATGAAGTTTTAGATGTGTGTTAGCAGGTTTAGCAATGGACGCTGGGCATTGGTAATTAATAAGCTTTTGATTATCAGCAAGTTTTCTCCTTACATGAGAGGAAATAATTCTCATTATCCTTCTCTTAAATTTTTTCTGTAAGATCAAAGAAAACATCCCATTTTCCTGCTTTGCAACTGCACGGGATATTGCACTGTGCTTCTCTGATTTTTATTCTCCCCCACTGTAGCTGTGGAAGAATGAGTAATGCTGCCAAAATTTATGTCTGCTTCAGCATGCTTGGTTTAATGGGGACTTCATCTTTTTAGTATTTTTATGAAGGCTTGTTTGGGCTTGAAAGCCATTTAATGCTAAAAATTGGGAAGAGCTGTGAAAAGAAACTGAGGCACCCACCTCTTGGTTGTCTGACGTGTGGAGTGTGTGCAGAGCTTTCAGTGATACATGTAGACTCGTCGTGTGGAGGTTGCGGGTACCTTGGTGTGGATGTTCACAGCTGGTATGTGCAGAGCTGTGATCCAGACAGGGCTTGTGAATCACAGAATTGTAGAAGGGTTTGGGTTGGAAGACACCTTAAATATAGTCTAGTTACAAGCCCTTGCCGTAGGCTGAGACACTTTCCACTAGACCAAGTTGCTCAGAGCCCTGTCCAATCCGCCTTTGAACACATCCAGACACAGAGCATCCACAACTTCTCTGGACAACACCTTCCAGTGTGTTATCATCCTCACAGTAGAAAAAAATATATTGTTTTCTATATCTAATCTAAACCTACTCTCTTTCAGTTTGAATCCATTCCCTCTTGTCCTGTCACTACAGGCTCTTGTAATTAGTCTCTCTCCGTCTTTCTTGTAGCCCCCCTTCAGGTACTGGAAAGCTGCAATTAGGTTACCTTAAAGCCTTCTCTTTTTCAGGTTGAACAATCCCAATTCTTTCAGACTTTTGTCATAGAAGAAGTGCTCCATCCCTCTGATGACCTTGGTGGCCTCCTCTGGACTTGCTCCAACAGGTCAATGTCCTCCATGTATTTTGGACCCCAGAGGTGGACAAGGGAAAGTCCCACCAGAGGAGAGCAGAGCAGAGGGGCAGAATCCCCACCCTTGCCCTTCTGGCTGCGCTGCTTTGGATGCAGCCCAAGACACATTTTGCTTTCTGGGCTGTAAGTGTACATGTCCAACCTCTCACCCACCAGCACCTCCAAGTCATTCTTGGCAGGGCTGCTCTCGATCTGCTCATCCCCAGCCTGTGTTCATACTGGGGGCTGCCCCAACCCAAGTGCAACACCTTGCACCTGATCTTGTTAAACCTCATGAAATTCCCATGGCTCCACTTCTGGAGCTTGTCCAGGTCCCTCTGGATGGCATCCCATCCTTCACGTGTGTAAACAACACCACTCAGCTTCATGTCATCTGCAAATTTGCTGAGGGTACATTTGGTCCCTTTATCTATGTCATGAAGTTATTAATAATAAAAGTATTTATATTAATAATTATTTAAATATTAAATATTTTATTATTGTTGAAATATAAATTAAACTGGTCCCATTATGGACCCTTGAGGGTTATCACTTCTCCTGATGTCCATCATGACTTTAAGCTGTTGACCACTACCCTCTGGANTTAGTCTCTCTCCGTCTTTCTTGTAGCCCCCCTTCAGGTACTGGAAAGCTGCAATTAGGTTACCTTAAAGCCTTCTCTTTTTCAGGTTGAACAATCCCAATTCTCTCAGACTTTTGTCATAGAAGAAGTGCTCCATCCCTCTGATGACCTTGGTGGCCTCCTCTGGACTTGCTCCAACAGGTCAATGTCCTCCATGTATTTTGGACCCCAGAGGTGGACAAGGGAAAGTCCCACCAGAGGAGAGCAGAGCAGAGGGGCAGAATCCCC
>VZRQ01001134.1:304219-411054 GCA_013397975.1 Machaerirhynchus nigripectus
CCCATTATGGACCCTTGAGGGATATCACTTCTCCTGATGTCCATCATGACTTTAAGCTGTTGACCACTACCCTCTGGATGTGACCATCCAACCAATTCCTAATCCACCTAACAGCCCACCCATGAAATCCATCTCTCTCCAATGTAGAGAGAATGATTTTGTGCGGGACCCTGTCAAAGGCTTTATAGAAGTCCAGATAAATGACATCTGTAGCTCTTTCCTTGTCCACTGATATAGTCACTCCAGCACAGAAGGATGAAGAAAAGGCTGATGTACTCAAGAACTTTTTTGGCTCAGTCTTCAATGGAAACCTCTTTTCCTACACTTCTCAAGGGGATGGACAGCAGGACTGGAGAGCAAAGTCCCTCCAACTGTAAGTAAAAATCAAGTTCACGACCTTCTGAGGAACCGGCCACGTACATAAGTCTGTGGGACCCAATGAGGTACATCCCAGAGTCCTGAAAGAATTGGCTGATACAGTTTTCAAGGCACTCTCCATGATACTTGAAAAGTCATGGCAGTCAGGTGAGTCCCAGGTGACTGGAAGAAGGGAAACAATCGTGCCCATCTTTAGAAAAGGGTAGAAAGAAGGACCCTGGAACCTTCTGGCCTGTCAGCCTCACCTCTGTGCCTGGGAACGTCATGGAACAGATTGTCCCAGAAGCTGTGCTAAAGGCACAGCGAGCATAGGGAGGTGATTCAATACAGTCAGCATGGCTTCTCCAGGGGCAAGGTTGAATCAGAAGTTATGCAATGCACTTTGGTGAACCACACTTACTCAGCACTGGTCTGCCTGCAGACAGATGTCAGCCATGACCCCTTGATACAGCCTGGACTAATTCCTGCCACTGTCTTCCATTAAGGGCTTTACAGGTAGATTCAAGGTGGAAGCAGAGCGTTTCTTCTTACCCCCTCTACTCCAAAATGGAGCTTGCAGTTAGAGACAGATTTCTGTCTCTTCTTTGGCTTGAGTGGATTCAGATTTGTATCCCTTGGGCAGTGCAAATGCAAGTCCTTATATGTGGATTCTTGGGACAGTACTTGTTTCATGGAGGCCATAGGTAGAACAGGAAACAGTGGAAAAAAAATCTGAGTAAATATCCTTGGAAAAGGGGCCAAAATCTGGTACTCTGTTCATGCTCCTGCTACTAAACATAGATGCCCGAGTCCTGGAGTTCTCAGACCATGTGTGTTAAATACCGAATGAAGGAAATTTCATAGGGTTGTCTGTTGTTGTTTCTGCCTCAATTACTCTTAACCAGGTAGAACTGCAGTTTGTTCTCTGCTTCAAGACCAAGTGACATTTCATTCACTCAAAATGTAGAATGGAAAAAGCAGCAATGAGCTTGACTCAAATCTGCTCAATAAAACTGTAAATTCTACTAGCTTATAAGTATATTAAAATAGAAAAATAATACTTGCACGGAGGAGTTAACTACAGTTCAGCAAAGGGCCAGTAAGATGATTAAGAGACTGGAGCTGCTTTCATATGAGAGGCTGAGAGAGCTGAGGCTGATAAATCTGGGGAAAAAAGAAGGCTCAGTGGGGAACTTAATAATGTTTATCAATACCTGATGTGAGGCTGTAAAGACAGAGACAGGCTCTTCTCAGTGGTGCCCTTTGGCAGGGTAAGAAGGAATGGGCAAAAATTGAAACACATGAAACTACATCTCAACATAAACCTCTTGGTGTGGCAACGTGAGGACAGATGAAGACTGGAATAGTGAATGTGTGACTTCACTGAAATTCCTTATTTTAAAATGTTTGGCTTATAAAATAAATCATCTGGCCAATGCTTTTGATGTATTGGACTACTATTGAGTCGAACAGCAGTGCTCTGCTGTATCCATTTTAATTGGGTTTAAAATGTCACCAGCTTCATCTGGTGTATTGCTGTAGCTCTATGTGGGAAAATAGGTTTAATTGCACTTACTGGACCTGAATTAGGTGATAAAAGCTCCCTACAAAGGAAGCATTTGTCCAATGTGTCCTTGCTTTACACACCAACAGCAAAGCTGTTGTGGAGCTGAAAATGCCGGCTACTTCCATAAGTGAGTGTTATGATGCAGCCTTGTTTTCTGCTGTGAAGTATAACCTGGGTGTTGCATGTTGCCTAGCAGCACAGTTCTTGTGAAGAGGTAAAAAAAAGAAAAAAAAATTCTGATACTTTCAACAAAACATTCTCTTACACCTACATGGAATTTCATTGTAGAATAATGAGACATTGTTCCTTTTGAGTTTCATGTTCTATGTTAGCCTTCACTTCACAGTACTATGAATAAAAGTGTATTTAAGTGTTGATATTCCTGTCCTTTCACACCTCTTAATTTTAAAAATCTGTCCTCAGGCCTTCCTTCTGTAAATGAGTAACTTTAGAAAATGTATTTGTAGGGCAGGCTTTCATCTTTACTGGGAATCCTTATCAACTGAGAAATGATGCAAATTTCTGCAGTGTCTTCCTGTTCGTGAGACCATTCCTACTGAGCAGCAGATATTAAGGAATCTTGAGCAGAACTGCCACTAAGCTTAACATTCCTCGCTCAAGATGGGCCTTAAACAGTGATGTGAACTACTACAGTGTGTGACACCCTCTGCTCACAGTTCTGTAAGATTCTTCTAAAGCTATTAAATAACAAAATTTTAACAGTCTCATGTACAAAAGGTTCTTAGTTATCAAGGTGAATATTGCAGTGCACAGCCAGAATGTGGGTTTAAACCTATTGATTTTTCAGCCTTTTTACATAAGTCATGAGATTCTTAACCTGCATATGGGCAAGTTAACACAGGAATGTCTGTGCCTGGCTGTGTCCTGTAATCCACCCAATTTCCATTATACAGCTGCCAAGCTGGGAGTTGTTCCATTTTGTATATAAATAGCACTCCAAATACAGTACCCTGTTCCCCTAGATGGTAGAAGGCTGAGGCTTAGCTCCCATGACTGAGAGAATCCAATAATGTATATTTCTAGGCTACAGAACTTTATGACAGGAGGAACAAAATGGAGGTGGAGCTGAAAGAATTCCAGGCTATATTAAAAATTCACTAATGTGCCAGGAAATCTGTTCTGAACTTAAAAAGCATCCCTCAAGCAAGAGGCAGAAGACAGTTATATTATTCCTTTAGCTTACCATCAGGCCAAATTTATGCTAGAGAACTCTGTTACAAAGGCTTTGTTCTTTTCTAGTCAGAAAAGCAGCTGGATAATACACAGGAAAACGGTATTCTATCTTTACTTCTTCAAGGTAAACTTCTAGTGCGAACTTAATGTGAGAAACTGCAATCAAAATGTAATTGCAAGAAACCACCAACTATTTAGCACAAAGTCAGACAATGACATGGCCATTTCAGCATGCAGGTGCACAATCAAGGGGTAACTAGTCATGAAAGTTAAGTATTCAGGTGATAAAGGAGGGGAGAAACTGCTTTAAAGATCTTGGGGATTTTTTTGTATATATTTTTGGGACTTGAGAAAAAATATAGTCAGCAATTTACATAGCTGATATTATATGTTTAAAGAAAAATGCAAACTACCGAGAAGGCTACTGCAGTTTGATACCCATCAATCTTTATTCAGACTGGCCCGATTACTTTTAAAAACACCATTAAGCAGACACACACTGCCATCTCGTGAGCATCTCTAACACAGCTGCAGGCTGATTTTGGAGGAGAGGAAAATGAGTTGCTTGGAGCAAGTAACTTAATACAGTACAAAACATATACAGACTTAAAAAATGCTGCACTGAATGCTTTGTCAATGGTATATTATATAATAGAGATACACAGAGCAAAGCTAAAGTATTTTATTAATAATTTATTGTCAGTAAGAAAGACTGGCTAATGGTAATTTCCAGTAAAAACCTTTACAAGACCATTGGATCACAAATATACAGACACTATAAAAACTGTGTCACTGTGGTTTTGGTTCTAAACTGGTATGCAGAGGGTCCCCAACACATTTTCCAAGAAGGGAAAAAAATGTTTACAGTTCTAAAATACAGCAACCCATTTAAGACATTTCCATATAGCTGACCCAGAAAAATATCAGACGTAATGTATGTACAATTGAAATTGTGTGAATATGTTGAATGTTTTACAATGAAATGTCAAACCTTAGTTTTCAGGGGAATACATACAGTGATGCCCTGACTGTAATAAGTCAGGGTGCTCATTTTTAATGGCACACTAACACCACTAGTTTCAGTGGAAAACAAATTCACAAAATATCTACAAAATCTAGTTAAAACTATTAAAATCAAAACTGTACATAAAATTTACAAAAAGTAGGAGAAAATTAATTGCATTAGAACTATATAAATATATGCATCATGCTAACATGGAGAAGTGGTATGTGATTTTTCTTAAACATAGAACAATGTAAGGACATAAAGGATGTTCAGAAATGGCACAGCCAATGGAAATCTTGGAACTTTCCAAATACAGTAGGTCAGGAAATGGAAAGAAGCTCATTTAGTGAAATGAATTGCATGATCCAATGCTGCCATGCCAGTTTAGCTCACTGAAACAAAAGCATTCACTGTGGCTGGAAAAAAAAAAAAAGCTCTTGAAAATTGTTCTAGATTTGATAAAAGTATGTTAGAGTCCAGGCACTTTTGTTGAGTGTGTCAGACTTCTGTATGTTGCTGGGAATCAAGTGGAGGAATTTTCACATCTTCGAAGTGACCATCGTCTCCACTCTCATAGTCACTCATCATGACTTCAGACTCCATTTCACAGCATGCCGACACATCCGAGCAGGAGGCTGTGGAAGCGTACACAGACATGGACATGTTGTCTACAGTGGGTGCTTCAAAGTCTTGATTGAACCCCAGTGAGTACGGAGCGTACGGTTCTCTGTAGCTGCCGCTGCCACCACTGGGTGTAGTCTGAGGTTCTGACATGTCTGCAGGGTAGTGATGGGGAAGGTACTGGTTAAGGTTAAATCTCTGCCTGCTCCTTGTAGAGGAACCCAAGCTACCTACGGCTGGCATGTCTCTGGGTGGCTGTATTGACTCAAACTGGTCGCTGTATTCAGGTGGTAACGGTGGAAGCTCATCAGGTGCAGGGAAGTCATCAGGTGGAGGTGGAAAATCACTTTCTATGTCATAACCACCTGGGTAATAGTCTGTATCGATGGCATTTGGATCTGTGTAGAGGGGAGCTGACTCCTCAACCACTTCATAATTTGGATACTCTTGGATACCTGGCAACTGAACACTTGGCATCCAATCTGATGTATCCCAGTGATAACCTGAAAAGTTAATTAAAAAAAAAAAAGTAGTATTACTATTTTGTATTCAAGTCAGTCTGAACTGAGAAACCAACACATGTATTAAGACAACGCAATCACTGTGATTAGGACACTACTTGTTAATCAGCAGTTTGCCCTGGTTGCACAAAAGACATTCAACACAACATTACTTTATGCCATGCATGAGACAGTGCATCATTCACACTTGAACTTTTACATTTTCTCAGACATAACACCTATCCTAGGAAGAGCGGTAGTCACCTATGGAATGTGCTGTCACAATACATAATGGTATAGAATTGTCCACTGGATAGCAAAGAATCAACACCCTGCCTGGTGCAGCTAAATATTTAGTTGTTGTTGAGTAATTAGCTAAGGTGATAACAACAGCCTAGTTTTCTTAAGAATATATTTAGCATATATAACCCATGACTTTCTTACCTAAAATAAGCGATTTCTATTTGGTAAAGTATTCAGACCATTTAAAGTGATTTTACTGGTTAAGCAAATTATAAAGGTAATTTCACAAAATGCTGTTAGCTCTATAGGAACTGCCACACCTCTGATAAAAATCTTTGATTATTAGTAAAGACATTCCACATTCAAATACAAGAACGAAACAGGAAAATCAAGCTTAATCATGCAAAAATGAATGGACTTGATCCTCTCTTGCAAACTCCCTTTGAATAAGTTTGTATTTGTCCGCTGGAAACTAGACATAAGCCTAAACTCACTAAAACCCAATAATGTCTCTCATCTGAATACCAGTAAAAAAATACACTATTATAATATAGTGCAAATCTAGTAAAGAGAAATCACTGCAGACAATGCACAGCAAGCAACTGATAGTAAGTCTGTGTTAAAAAACAAATATTAACAGAAATATTTTGGTGAACATCAATGAACTGCATGCAGAAGTCACCTCTTGAATTGCTGAGGTCAGGAACAGCAAAAGACTCTTTAGGTGGCAGAATGAGAAGAAAAAGGAGAAAACATCTGTAGTTAGGAATCAAATAGTAGAACCAATATGAAGACTAACAATGACTAGCCACTATGAAATTCATGCTGCTTTTGTCCAGTTTAATTAGCAAAACTAAAGTTGGCTTTTAAAAAAAAATTCTCTTGGGCTCCTCATTTGTTAAGACTTGAACTGTAGGACAGCTACTGAATTAATGTACAGCCCATCTGGGATATGGCTGTTTTGTGGTAAAATCTGCAGTCTGGAGTTTGCTGAAATCCTTGTATCAGTATATGCAGGACTTCTGCTACAGAGGGTAACAGGACTTGATCTGATTTTTTCCTTTCCTTGTTTCTGCCCTTGTTTTTCTGTACAGGGCTCCATCTATTGGCACTTACACTTTCAAGTATCTCTCGAGTATCAAGGTAACTCTTCCTTTAGTGTCTGGCTTCCATACACAAAGCACTGGGAAAACTGCTGCCCTTTGTACAGCAATTCCAAAAACTCATGCTCAGCAGAGAACTGCCCTGTGTTATCTGACAAATATTAAACCTTTCTCTCTTCAGGAATCTATATTCCCTATTAAAGTCTCTAAGGATAAGTGATGCCTATCCTAATAGCAGAATTTTCTCCTAAGAATTCATACTTTCATCTGCTGGAAGACTGGAGGGATAGAGGTTGACTCCTCTGAGAGAAATTCCTATTTCTTTAAGCTTCTCTAGCCTAGACAAGAAAAATACTGTTCAGACTAATGGAGATGTCAGTCTGAGCTCTGAGAGTCTTAAAACATCTCTGGCCTCAAGTCCAGGAGAAGGTTCTGATTACTAGTCTGCTTAGAAGACATTCTTTATTTTTCCTGGGAAACTGGGTGCAAAACTGAAGTCAATAGGCTTTATGATTTAGAGCACTTTTACCAAGGAATGGAGAGATCTTGGTTCTCCTCTTCTTCTGAGGCAAAGACCCTTTAACATAAATGACATAAACACAAACTAGAACTGGATGTGCCCATCTTTATGTGACAATCTGCTAGACTGGAGCTATATTTTCTCTTGCACTCAGCATTGCTGATTGGCATCAAGCTACAACCTGAGGAGCAGTGCAGAGAACACAGGCCTAAAACTGTCCTATGGTGAGATTAGCTACAGTTCATGCTTCCAGGATACCTGCTGGACAGAAACACTTGGGGAGACTAAAGGTAAGGACCATCTGTCCCAGAACTTGACCTTGCTGAAAGCTTGAGTAAGGATCTCTGCTGCTTGAACTGACACCCTCCTGAGGGTGCTCAAAAGCAGAACTCTTTACCTAAGATGCTTTGAAAGAAGAAATGCTTATTAAGAACAGAAACTTTCAAATGTTAAGAAGCAGCTGAGTAGAACATATTTAATCTCTCTATGACTACAATACTGCATACGATGTTTGTATTTATCTTATGGTGATACCAAAACACCAAGCAATACTTTTGACATGAGAAGTACATCTACAATGTTTGGATTCTACCAATTAAAATCTCAGGTAAATCTGAGTAAGTTATTAAATATTTCCCCTGGTAGATCTGGCCTCTTTTAGTCTTGTAATTCTCCCATTCCCAAGTAACGTGCATGGCAATTTTTCTGCACTGAGAACTACTGTCTATAGGTACCCATTAATTAAATGTCACCCTCATTAATGAAATGCTCTCAAGTAATTAAGAAGTCTTTGCATTTGTCTACTTTATTTTGCATGACTGTGTAAATTAAAAAGGGTGTACTTCAGATAATAAACCAAAGAGAAACTTTAGCTACTCTAATCAATTTTATGCTCTTACAATGGCTTCATTTTAAGTAGGACTTAGTAAAAACCATGTTTCCTAGTCCGTATTTAGAAACAGGAAGCATATGCTGGATGTTATTTCAGAAGAAACCTCTGCAAACTCATGGTCATGGAGTGAATCATTTGCCTTTTACTGGAACTTAATGTAGTATTTCGTCAATTAAAACAATAGTAAGCATTTGTACAGACTCACTGGGACTTTTATCACTACTATTATTTTGTAAAGAGTTTTTTGTTTTCCAGAGTGCTTAGTTCTTAAATGTTAGCAGAAATGAAATGAAATACCATTGAAAATGCTTACTTTGCCTCTTTCTAACTTCCAAATACATACTCCACACACGCACACACACAAATATATGTGTGTACATACATATACCCAAACATACCTTTTAGGTACTGTTGTAAGGCTGGATATTAACGAACTACTTAAACTGAGAGGGATGTGTATGGCTATATACCTCAGCTGCAGACAGAAATAATTTTTTTCTGCTTAAGAGACAGATTGATCTGAAGACCAAGAAAATGAGTACTGATACCAGACCATTTTGATTCTGCTCAGCTGGACAAGGTATCAACAGGTGTGGGTGGGAGAAGAAAAGGAAGCGGAGGCTGCTGCTGTTTCATCTACAGTACTGTATGTATTTGCCTTTGATGTTGTTTCAATTCTGCTGGCAGCTTTAGTATGAATATTTTCAGAAGAGAGTAAGCACCAAGATCTTTTTATGCCAATCCTTTTTTTCCCAAGAAATCACACTTTGAAACCTGTTCACAGGGCATCTACAGCATATGCAAGGAAATATTAACAGATACACAATATAAATATATTTTTTGCTAAAACTTATCAGGAAGTCTAAGTAAATAATATTTTATAACCCGCATCTCACTAGGGCTATATTACTAGAAGACAATGTAAGAAGACAAACATGCATTATGCTGCCAAAGCAGTAAATAAATATGAAAACATGTATATACCTTCTTTTTCCACCGAGTCAACAACAGCATTGACAAGGTGTATTACAGTCACTATGGAAGCTTGTAAAAGGTATAAAAGGAGCAAATTAAAACAAACCTATAGTTAGTATCACTTTAAACAGCATACAGATACACATAAAACCCCCCACCAACACTGTGAAATTGCAGTTCATTACCATTTTATAGAGCAAGATTATTGGTGTACATACATATCTACTCTCTACCTAGAATGTAGTTGCATGTAATACATAAAACACACATCTAAAGCTCAATTTTATTCTTGCTAAACATACAAAAGTACTTGTAACTACTCATGAAGCACATTTTGCATGAGTACAAGGCTGCTTAAGTTGTTAGAATTTCTGAAATGTTGCCTAAATATACTCATTTGCATAATACTTTATCTACATAGCAACAAACGAGACTTTTCTAAAGGCTTGTGTTGGGTGAATTAAGGAGTTCTCTTTAAATTAGAGTTCTCCTTTAAAAATATAAACTATGTACCCTCCCTGCCAAGGAAAGATACAGGAAAGAAATTTTCCCTGAAATGAACTAAAAGGATAGAATATGAAAAATACCTACTGAAAACTTCTGTTACTGATCTACTTAAGTTTTCTATGAAGTAGGGATATCACAGTAGGAATACCAAATTCAGGCTGTTACATGCTTATTAAAAAAAAATCAAACTAAAATGAACTTATTTTTTATGTCTTCCCTTTTCCCCAAGATAGTTTTGGAATGGAGAAGGATTTATTCTTATAGGGTAAAATGAAGTAAGCACATACAACTTGTTTGCGCAGCTCAGGGATTAAATATCAAGCTAATGAATACTGAATACACCAAAATGGAAGGAAGGAACAGTATCTATGATGCTACAGGTATTTCTCTTAAAATGATGTATTAATGAGTAATCAACACATGACAAGAAATGGGAAAAAGAATATACTAAACTTATGAGACGGTGAGGAGGGAGAACAACATGTACCACACAACACTTAAAACCACAGGAAAAAGGTTGGAAGTTGGTATCAAGTCTACTGATAAAATGATGAGGACTGTAAGCATACCATTTTACTTTCACCAATCATTAAACAGATGGGTTTTTTGTCATGCTGTTAATAACAAATGACTCTACTTCTTTGAGAAGCAGAATGTTCTTTATTCCTGAGCTAAACGAATTTCAAGTTCTTTTTTACCAGGCAGAGACAAAAGCAGGAATTGGAATAAACAGTCAAAACACACCTTAACTTAGTGATTTAGGTTATGAGACAACTGTGGCTTTGTCCAATCAGTATGACATGTTTCTGAATACATAGATGCATTCATATCAACTATAAAAGCATCCGTCATCACAATGGAAAAGACATCCAATTAATAATAATCAAACCCACAAATATGTATGTTGATTATATTTTGATGGACTTGAGGTGTGATCAAAATATTTATATTTTTATATTGGCTTTTTTCAATGTATGAAATGTTTTTATAAATTCATTTCAATCATGGTGAAAGCCAAATATACTGTTCTATTATCACAAAATTCCTTTTTGTGCAGTTTCCTTCATTACTAAAGTAATCAAACTTACAAGCAGTCCCTTAAACTCTGCTCTCACTCAGAACTGATCTGATCCATATGGGAGCTGAGGTCGCAGCAAGAAAAAGAGAAGGAAACAAATGAAACTGTAACACCAGAAAGTTTTTTACTGAGAGCTGAACGGCAAAGCGAAAGATATTTTTGTGCAGAGGCCATTTTTTAAATTCACTGTATTCTTGCATAAGGTGATAACCACTGATAACCTAGAAGAGTTTACCACATTTTAATGTTTTAAACACAAGGCTCTGAACAACTTGAGTTGCATTTTCACTGTAATATTCTAACAGCAGAATGATTATACAATTTTAAGGTACAGTAATTAACACGAGGTGTAAGATAGGTAAAATATTCTTTAAAAATTAACAGATCTGGGTATTAACGTAAGTAAATACGAATATATATATTAAATAAGCTACTATTTAATATATATTTGATATATGTAAATCCTATTGTTACTAAGAGATACAGATGCAAAGACAGAACAAATGAACATAAGCAGCAGTACAAAATGATTGCATTTTACGTACCATTGTCATCACATGATTCAGACTGGAAGGAGCTGAGAGACTGGACCTCAGACATGCTTTCTCTAGCACTGTAAGGATGGGAGCTCTTTTCATCCAGAGGCTTCTTAGAAAGGCAGGGGTCAAGATCTACTACTTTAGCTGAAAGGAAAAGTTTCAAGTGAGACAATGAGTAGATTCTAGATTAAAGAATCAATACAATTTAAAGCTGAGATCTGCACATTTTTACAAAACTTAGTAGAGCATGAAGCCTGATCAGAGACAAAACCCAGTAAAGTCATAATGCCTTTTGTACCCTAAGAGGTATAGACAGACACTCTGTACTCATATTAAAATTGTATCAGCACACAAATTTAACAGGAAAGTAAAAAATAAGAACATCTCTTACTGTCATAGTCAAAATCCCAGCTAGGTTTCTGTATCGAATCACTGTCTGAAGGTGAGTTGGAGGGAGGTGGAGGTGGCAAATTTGGTGCAACACTGCAAACAGCTACAGCTTTCCGGTGACCGTGTACAGAATCTGGGTTAAAAGTACTGAATTCGGGGTGCTCAGGGATAGCAGACCCTTCAAAAGAATTCCTGTCAAGATTGTTCCTGGAGTCGCTTGGAATGCTTGGAGTGTATGAAATGGGACGAACAGGAACCTGTGGTGGGATGTCAGAATAAATGTTCTTATTCAATTTTGCATCAAAATACGGTCTTTGCAAAAAGGCTGTTGTAGCTCCCACTTGCTTGTCTTCAGGTTCTGGTTGGTGCTTCTTCTTTCTACCAACCACTTTGCGGCAAACGACAAAAATCACAACTAGCAAGAAGATTCCTGCGATGAAAACAATAATCCCAATCACTTCAGCTAAGCTAATGTTCCAAGATGTTGAAACATATTTATTAAGAACAATGTCTGTGCAGTGTTTGCCTCCAAATCCACGACTACAGTTGCAGTGATATGAACCGTAAGTATTCTCACAAAGGGCACCATTGAGACATGGGTTTTCTATGCATTCATCGACATCAGTCAGGCACCTATCAGAAACAGAGCACAGCAGTGATGTTTAGTTTACATCAGCAGTCTTTGTTGTAATCTCGTTCTCAACAATTTTAGATACATTTAATATAAGGTACTGCACACTAATATGCAATTTGCTATTTTATCAACATCCCAGATTTCAACCAGTTTGAACTGTAATCTGTCAATTAATACTATTGAAGTTCAATATATGTGGAACGCTACCTACCTTTCTCCACGAAAGCCTGCTTCACACTCACAAACAGGTCCATCCAAACTGTCAATACACTTGCCACTGTTTTTGCAAGGATTGTCTTTGCAATACGGACCCAGCTGGCATCTGCAAAGGCAAAACAAACAAAAACAAATGAACCGTTCCATTACTGCAAGTGAGTTTAATATGTGGGATTCAGGGCTCTAACATAGGGGCTGTTGTTAACTTCAGCCAACTCCAGTGTGTCTCAAAGTTTGAGCTTTAAGTAGGAAACAGATAAAAAAACGAAACAGAAAAAGTGTTACATTTATAGCCTGTTTTCTAAGGGGTTCATTGATACAAAGAACCATACAAACATACCTTTGACCTGTGTATTGTCCTCGGCACTGGCAGATAAAATCATCGCTGACGGGGATGCAAGTCCCACCATAAAGGCAGGGGTTGGAAGCACATGGGTTGACACTTACATCGCAGTGAGTTCCCATAAACAAAGGTGCACACTTGCAGTAGTAGCCTGAAATCAAATACAGTATTTTTGACAGATGCACACAGCTTTACTGGATTTGAGATAAAATCCTCCCTGCCCACCTACAGATTCAAGGTAAATTCCTCCCTACCCAGCTACCTGTTAAAGAGAGAAAGGATGAGAAAAAAAAGAAATGTTTTTATCAAAAGATGAGGCGAAGTCTAACAGTAAGAGTCTTCCTGAACATGACTGAAGGATAATTTCCATTTCTATCACAAAACGCAAGATGTCCCAATAATTTCAGAATTTTTAAAGAAAGAGTACAAAGTAGGCAGTTAAGAGGATGGGCCTCAGGTGTCAGCACTGAAGATTAAATCCCCACTTTGCCAGATGGACTTTGTCTACTTCATACCCCAAGGAACTGAATCTAGAAGGCACACACAGCCTTCCCACCTATTCAACAACCAACCTTCTACAACTCTGGAAAAGCAAGAATTATGCACAAAGTTGTTTTGTCCGTCAAAGCAGAAAATTTGAAAAGCAGTTTTGAAAACTAAAAGCAGAAGAATAAAGAGCAGCTTACCTCCATTTGACAGTGCGTTGCAGATGCCTCCATTCTGACATGGGCTGCTTGAACAGCCATCTGTGGCAGTCAGTAAGCATCCAGGAGTGACATCTACAGATTCTTCCATGTGTGCATAATTTCGTGGCTTGCTGTTTAGGGGCAGTTCTTGTCCATTTAGTACAATAGCATCCATACAGCCTCTGAAACCATTGCTGACCTGAGGACTTCTACCATGTCTTGTACCTTGCTGACGAATATGACCACCAAAAAACACATGATTGTCTAGATTTAGTGTTCTAAGGGTGCCAGGAGCAGTACCAGATGCAGTATGCACCCTGTCCAGAACAAGTCGTGCATAGTTTCCATCCACCTCAAGAGATACAGAATGCCACTGGCCATCATTTATCTGAGTGCTCTGAACTGAGACAATCCCGGGTCCACTGCCACAATCAAATTTATACTGCAGTCTTCCATGATGGATCTACAGAGGAAAGCCACATCATCAATAAATGCTCTGCACACTTAAAGAGTATAAAATATTGATGCCTATAAAAGTTTATGTTTGCTGGAAAGACAGGATGATGGTGGTGTTCATAAAAAGCAGTTTAATAACACTGTTTCCCAGTCACAGCAACTGTGATTTATTCTATGCGGTTTTTTAATGGAAACGTACATTTTGTGCATTTTTTTCCTCTAGTAAGGCAGTCACAGACCATAATCAAAATATTACAATACTTCAATATCTTTTATCTTGTGCTGTAAGTGACTTTTTCTGTAGAGACTTCAGTATTATAAGCAAATAAATTTACAGTTGTTTAAAATATATGATTCAGGAAGCTTTTTTTGTTTACACATTTAAAAAATTCTGTACAAGTTTGTCACCTGGATGTGCAACACCCTACCTTTAAGGTACTTTCCAATTATAACAATTCTACAGAAATGTTATGACTCAATCTCCTAATATGGCACAAAAAAAGTAAGAAGATGGTAGGAAAAAAGGAGGAGATATGCACTAGGAGATTTTAATATACCTCTAAGATACTGTAGTCTGTTCCTCGAGCATACATAACAACTGCATGAGCAGCGTAAGTTCTAAGTCTCATTGTCAGCTTCATTTCCTCTTTGTTCTCATTTTCCATGAGACGATATTTCACATAGCTGCTCCCAGTGAATGTCACAGCAGAGCCAGCTGATGCTTAGGAATACAGAAAAGCATAAAAAAGTATTAGCACAGGACTGGAATGAAGTTTTTATTTGGGAAGTAATATAGTTTTACACAGAGGTTTTTTAGAGTTAATTCCTTACCAGGACATTGTCCAGCTTTGCTGTCTTGGCAAACACAGGTGTATTTTCCTTCCTTTGGATCTCCTAAACATTCAGTACCTTCAGGACATGGGTTTCCTTCACACACACTGTTCACCAGGGGACACTTCCCTTCTGCAAAACCAAATCCGTTATTTCTTTTCTGTTAGTGGTTATGGTATTTTGTGAAAAGGGACTCTTAAGTACAGTAGCTGAAAGTAACCCAAATGATATCCCAAATGATATCAGACGAGGAAGTGAAGTAACAGTTATGGGGCATGACTGGCACAGACTAGACAAACAGCATGTGAAGTGGCTGATGCTCACCCTTATCTTGATTACTCAATTCAATTGGTAAAATTGGGAAACTGTTGTTGTGGATTAAGGCTTACCATTAGAATCTTTCACCACAAAACCCAACATGTGGATATTAAATGTGGACAGAATAGGTTGGGGAGAGCAGAGAAAAGCATGTCTACATTTGAGACAGAAAAGGAATGGGCTTTAAATATTTACTTCATATGTGCAAGGTCACCCAGCAAGGTTAACTCCTGATTTTAAAAAGCAATATTCTTTTTCTCAGAGATAAATTAATCTTCCGTTAGAAATCTTTATACTTACATATATTTTAATGAATATTCATTTCCCATATTACCCTCTTATTCCCAACCAAGTTTGGAAACTGTCTGGGCTACTCTAAGCAGAAACAAGGAAGTATTCAGGTACTTTGCAGGAACTTACCTTTGTGCACACAAGACTGAAAATGGCCATCAATATAGGATAGGCAACAACAAAAAAATTAACTTCTTTCATAAAATGGAAAATGAAGGTGTAACTATAAAAAAATTTAAAATCTGCTCCCATAAGCTTGTATTATGTAAACTCTTGAAATGAGGTAATGAGATAAGAAAGAATTACTCTTTACTATTAAGAAAATTAGGTAAATACTGTGGAGAGAGTTACAGAACATTTTTAATCTAGTCCTGTAATATAAATTTCCATCTGTGGATTACGGCCTTTTAAAACCAGGACAATCTTTTCAAGGATACAGTTTTCCTTACTCTGTTTCTTACCTTTACAAAGACAAACTGCTGTTCTGTAATGACGGGGAGTGACAAAACTCAGCCTGGCTGTGCTGTGGGTTGACATGATGCTCTCATCCACTGTTACTTTTTCTTCACAAAATTTCAAAGGACAGTCTAGGCCTGCGCAGAGCTTATGAAACACATCAATTATCCGGACACCCAAAATCTCCTCTAGGTCAGGCACAGAAGAGTTTATCTTGTGGAGCAAAATTCTCATTGGGTGGTGAGAGCTACCAGACTTTTCAATATTCAGGAGGACATCCAGATTAGAAGGAGGATCAGAAGGCTGCAAACTAACAATCTGGATGTCATTTCTCCTCACACCTAAGATGTTTCTTAATGCTCTCTGGAAATTACGCCAGTAATCACCGATGAATTCTTCAGGGGACAGGTTTGCAAAGCGTATTGCGATACTGTGGTTTAATACATCTTGTGTGATTTGTCTGATGTGTACAGAAATATCAGCTGCAGTTGTAAATTTTCCATCTGTAACGGTGACATTTAGGAGGTACTGTCCTACATCCAACCTTTTATGTGCTATTAGTTTGCCACCAGTGCTGGAAACGGAGAACAAGGATTCCATTTTGGGGTCCAGACTGTATGTCAAGGTATCATAAACATCTTGATCGGTTGCATGAATTTTTCCAATGACACCACCTGAATATTCTTCCCCAAAGGCGGTTATAAAGATTTCCAGAGGCAGTATTGCTGGAGAATAAATGCTTTCCTCAATAACTCTAATATCAATGTAAGTCAAAGATGACAATGGTGGTTTTCCATTATCTGCCACCTAAAGGAAAGATGAGGACAGATTTACATTATTGCTTTATCTCAAATTCTACCGTAGATATTGGTACTGTATACAGTGGAGCTGTATTTTTGTACCAAAAAAATACCTGCCAAAAAGTCCAATCAGAAAATGCTTCACACAAATTCTGTAACACAATTCCTGACATAAAAGTTAATACTGAAAATTTAAAAGCTTATCTAAGCAGGCACACACAAACATGTTTTCACTTCTCCCAAGACTAAAAGCCTGAAGTGCTCTTATTACCTGAAAATGCCATGAAGCTACTAACACTGGTAGCAAATACAGAGGAAACGCACAGTAGCTGATTTCAGACAGCAGATGGTGCTTGAAGCCTTTTGATATCAAGCACAGGAACACATTACAAACTTGAAATGAGTCATGCACTAGAGATGCACAACATGCTTCACCACAGTTAGGAGGTGGTCTGGAAGACAAACTAAACGCACTGTGCCAAACAGTACTTTAAAATGAAGAAAGTGCAGGCCGAAAGTTACAATTAATTATGTTGCCTTTTATGATTTTTGGTCACAGAGAGGGGAAAAAAACCCACCTGTAGTGCTATTTGCTTCAGACAGTTAACTATCTAACTGTATCGGCCTAATTCAATTTTAAAGCCTTTTTGAACACCCTATTCTCCACCTCCTTTGGACAAAGACATACACTGTTGTTGTATGAAGACAGTACAAATAAAGAGTGGAAAAGTGAGAAAAGAGCATTCCCTTGGGTTCACTTTTTTCTTCTATTCCTCACCTCTTGTTTCCCATCATTTCTAGTTTTTCCAGAACTCTCTCCCAGTTACTGAAAGTGACACTGAAGAAATAGTTAAAGAAGAATTGGAGACATGTGAAAGTACAGACGGGATACACAGGGCTCAGAAAGTAGAAGATATGCTGCACTGTTTAAAAGATTTTGCAATTATTTTACAGAGTACACTTTGAAGATCTACGCAGAGGCTGCTTTTGATTTTTCATACAAATTTAAGCAAAAGAGGAGTAACTCCAGGCACAAGATCATCTGTGGATGGGCACATAAACATAGGATTTTTAAAAGGTAATGCGTCTCATAGAACTACATGTCTTCATCTGTTAACTCCAACAGACAGGCATGGCTAGAAACTTGCCCTCCAGGAGAGCTTTAGCTCAAGTTGGCAAAGTTTTGTTTTGCCTAGCTCTCTGCCTGGAAACAAGACAAGGCAGGCAGTTTAGCTACAGGAGAAATGCCCAAGGGAAACAAGAAAAGGCTCAAAACAAACAGACAAGCAAAATTATAACAAATGGACAGAAGTGGGAAAGACAAGCCCCAGGAGAAATGGTTTTTCAATAGTGCAGATATTTAAAAACATGCTGTGGCTTTAATCTGAAGACTTCAGAGTGTGGCACAAAGGACTGCATGACTCATAGCTGAAGATTTTGTACACTAATGCTGTGAGACATTTGTTAATAGACAATGTATTTCCTTTGGAAAGAGGGAAAGCAAATACGAGTAGCATGCCCATATAAGGTGACCACTGAGAAATAAAAAATCCTTATTTCTATTAAAATAAAAAAAGTAAAGTCTTTTGGGGGTAGTGAGTGCATAGAGTGCATATGGGGAAAGTTTGTGTGGTTTTAGTGGGGTTTTTTTTGGTTTTGATTTTTTTCAAATGAAAGTATGTCTGTAAATTAAAACCACAACTACCTCAGCAATCCGTTCAGAAAGCAACTAAGGTGCAAGCTGTCAATACTGAAAAGCACACCAGTGAAGGTCAGTTAAAAACTGAAAATGGGTATCAAGAGATCATACACAGCCATTAAATCACACTGACTTGTGATTTGCAAGATCAAAATGCAGAAATTAAACATAATGCAAACTTGAGAAAATGCCTTCCTACAGATATTAAAAGATACTATTTTAAATGAACAGAGAAAGAGTATTTTTTCCTCAACAGCCATGCCTATAGTTTTGTGTATATCATTGGAACTGAAGTCTTGTGATAGGAAAACGCTAGCTTTAGTCTTGGATGCCTTCATACCCATGTTTTGTAATATAATAGCAAATAATAGCAGCATGTCTATTGAAAAAAAGCTAGCGAAGTGTAAAATGACAAATGGCAATTAAAAGACAGTGATATATTTCTAGCATCCAGTTGGAAAACTTGGAAATCAACAGATTAGACAGGTCCAAAATACTGAGATTGGGTAGTACAACACACAAATGATGCACATTAGTACAGTCTGCTTTAATGATTTACAGTCTCTGAGAAGTCTTTGTTCTAAATGAGTACATTTGTTTTAAGACACTTGTTTAGCTGCTGGATGCCATTAAAATAGTCCATATTCATTCCCTAATAAAAAGGCACTTCTCAGCTGCTGTGCTGAAGACAAGATAGCTGAAGTACTGACAGGCGGTTTACAGGCAGCCTAGAGACCAGGAAGTGGCTTAGAAATGAAAGAACTGCAAGATTCCACCCAGAGGAAGATGTCAGACAGGCATCTCACACTTGAGAAAAGCCAGGCACATTAGGAAGGACCGAAGGTGGAGCTAAATCATGAAATGTGACAAAGTAAGTGTAACAGTCTATATAGAACAAATATAACTGCCTGTATGTGCATTTATAAGAATACATTTTAAAAGCAAAATAAATAGAAATTAGTTACTGCTTAGAGAAGATTTAAAATATAACATGAATCTGGTACTACACTGATTCCACATACAGGAAAAACATCCATAAGCAAAAAGGTGACTTTGGGGGAATTGGCATATCACTACTAAGGAAAAAATGGCTGAGGAATGATATACTTGCCCCCTTTTTCATCCCAATTCTTAAACCCTAAACTAAACTACATTTAAATGAAACTATATCCATCCTTGTAGTGATGGTTCCTGGTTACTAACATTTTAATGACTAAAACAGCAAATTACAGTATCTGTGGGAATTCTTTCTTCTTTTCCCAAAGAAAATAGACTTTGTGTAAATATGTCACCATTATCCCAATATGGACAGAATTCAGCATACACTGTTATAAACAGTAGTGTTCTAAAATTCTGCAAGTGCATGTTTACTCTTAAATTATCTGCAATAGTATGCATAAGAAAAATTTGGAGATTGAAAGAAATTCCTCATGTGAAAATGAAGGTAAGAATTTTTCTTAAAACCTGAATCGGGAAATGAAGTTTAAGAATTAAGGCCACCTATTTTTAGCCTACCAATTTTAAATCCTCTGTTCCCAGCTGCTCAACCTATAACTGAATTTAAAAGGACTAGATAAAATACAAGGTTACAAAAAGTATTTGAAAGAACTTAGCTAGGTTATTGTAACCTTGGACATGGTCTGGTCTTTCTGCACAACAATGGCAAACGTAGTGTATATTATAGCACTTCAGGGTCATTTTCTGAGTTTTATGCTGTGTTTTCCACTGCAGGACACTGAGATCTCAAACTACCGCACTGCAAGTTTCAATGCTATGAAAAAAGGTCTACTGAAAATACTATGAAAAAAGGTCCAAACTTAAAAAAAGATGTTTTCACTTGACATTGAAAAAAGAACGTGACACTACAGAAAAATTTTTCATTACTGCTATGTTGTGCAATACCCCTGCTTTCATCATGTGAGCTTAGTCCAGCACACAGCTTCAAGGGTCAAAACGATAGTGGCAAGAGGAATTCTGCAGTCAGTAGGGAGTGGCTCAAGGGACCTGTCCCTGCTGGCTTTTTCAACAGTCCAAGCAGAAGACAAAGGGCTAATCAAGACCACTCACCCAGTTAACATTTCACTTACACCTTACTTCTACTGTGAGTTTAACTGAACTTTCCATTGTATCTCTGTAGATTAGCATTTAAACCAACAGACTTTGTCTATGAAGATGTCACCTCATGGGACACGCCTCAAATGACGTTGGCATGTCAGGATCTCCAAGCAGGAAGGCAAGCACTGGAGTGAACACGAGTGAAAAAGTTAGTTAAATACTTAAAATGCAAAACATTCAGAGGAGGCACATCCTACCTTCACATGAAGCAAATAGTGATCTCTCACTTTGCGATTCAGCGCAGCACTTGTGGTCAGAACTCCCTGCTGGGTAATTTGAAAAGTGCTCTCTTCATTTCCACTCAGGATGGTGAAGAGAAAAGGAGGGCCGTTGTGAGAAGAATCCTTGTCTGTCACCACTAGCTGCAGCACACTGAATCCAACAGGCTTATTTTCCTACAGATACATAGCACACATTAGTTTTGTTATAATTGAGGACATGGTCTGGTGCTGATTTCTTCCTCGCAACAGAAACCCCAACAAATTATTGTCAAACCAGATCATCAGTACAAGAGAAACCAGAATGACAATATTGCTTCAGAAAAACTACTACCCTCTGAGAATGAGACTAAAAAACAGTAAAAGGAGAAAGGCAGTTTCTTAACCTTCGTATTATATTTTTGAAGGCAGCTCAGCCTTGACACTTCACATTTTCCACTTCTGGTCTGAACTAATATTACTGTAGCTTAATTACCAAGTCATCAAAGATTTGAAATTTAGCGAAAACACCTGTTAAGAACAATCCAGTGCCTTTGTTGGGAGGATTAGAAAAATGCACTCCTCCATCTGACCCCTTGTGCCCCTAATTAAGTGTTCTGACTACAGCTGTGGCTGCTACAGCCACCATCCAGTTAAAATATGAAGTCCAGGTTTTCATAAAATCCCTTCAAGTTTGCATCATGTGGATGCCTGAGATTTCACAGACACTTCACATACTTTGGCTTATTATGTATGTTACACACACATATAACCTTATCTGACACTTTTAACACCTCTCCCAGAATACTCGTGCTCTACTGTATCGGCCAGATTCTTCTATATACATACTTATTTTAAAAGCAAGAAAAGTAGAAACATTATTTTGAAGTACAACGATAACAAAATGCTATCCTTTCACAGTTGCAAAAACCCTTAATAACAACAATACACTGTTTCTGAGAAAGTCAATTTAGTTATCAGATATTGCAGCTGAAGCTTTTTCCCTTTCAGCAAAACAAAGACCATTGCTTTAAAATACAAATATTCACAGTTGGACATTTAAAGTAATTTGACTTTCCTAAGAGCTAAGCACATTTTCTACTGTGTCCAAATATATCCATCTCCAATACATGAGGAAATGCACACCAGCATTCTTGGGCAACTCCCCCACCTTTTTCTCCGCTACCTTCAACTAGGACAGGCCCATATGAATGAACTATAAAACAAGAGGTCTTGCTTTTTAATTGAGTAAGGGAAATAGTACAGACACTGGCTACACAGTCTGCAGTTTAGGAGATATATTAATTAACATTCATTTCAAGAAATACTGTAATTGGGGAAAAGAAGACACATTTGAGAGCACACAAACATGAATCTGTTGTTTTGGTGTTTTGTTTTATTTTTGTTTGGTTTTTTAAAGCAAGATCCAGGTCATCTTACTTGCATGCTGTGTGTATTTTGTATATATTCACTTCTATATTTTGGAAAGCTGCCTTTACAAATGAGGCACACTGTCTCAAATACAAGTGGTATAGTAGGATGGCACAGTGCACCAGGTAACAATGTCTGATCCTCACTGATCTACTGTATCAGGCCAGGAAACAGCAAAAGGACACAAGGGAATGAGCTCATTTACATTACTAGTCTACTAAGGTCTTAATGCAATTCCTTTGTTGCCTGTTGCCCTCCATTTATTTTCTATTGGATTCAGGAAGACAAGAAATATAGATGCTGCCTCTGCTGTCTTTACTTCAGCAGTTTTCTCAATCAGGTGACTACATGCCAGACACCTGAGAATGTGGCCTGCTGCTACCATCCTAAGGTGTAAAACTAGTCAAAGGACTGGTATGCAGTCATATGAAATTCTACTCTTGTTCTAACTGCTTCTGATCCCAGAGGAGGCCAATGGGAATTAAGTCTTAACCTATGTGCCATGGTGCAGAACACTAGCTTCACAGTAACAGGTACCTAAAGGATCTTTTTCTAAGCAGTAACTCTTAAGACTAAAAAGAAATAGCAAAATTATTATGTATTTTAACATCCCTGTATGATTCTAAGAATGTTCTATGCATAAATGGAATGTGTAATATATATACATGTACACACACAAGGAATCTGAAAAACAGCCCAGACAGGTTATCCAGTCTCCCTCACTGTAGATATTCAAGAACTGTCTGGACTTAATCCTGTGCCACGTGCTCTAGGATGACCCTGCTTTAGCAGGGAGATTGGGCCAGATGACCCACTGTGGTCCCTTACAACCTCACCTGTTCTATGATTCTGAGAGCTTGCAATGTAAGTTTCTAAATAACCTGCAATTAGGAATTTTATAACCCTTAACACTTATTTGCTAAGTAGTCTCACTGGTGACCTTAAATAATTGAAAATACAGAAAAATTCAAGCCACAAATTCACAGTCCAATAACATTACTGATTTAACTCTTCACTAGTTATATTTACCTGGATGATAACACTATAGTTTCCTTTTGAGAACACTGGAGGATTATCATTTACATCAGAAACATCAATATTAACTGTAGTTGTGTTAAGCTTAGGTGGGCTTCCATTATCTGAAGCTTGAACTGTCAAAGTATATCCTGAAATCTATGAAAATAATAAAAATAATTAAAACATTTACTGAAGAGGAAAAAAGTAACAAACTCAGATTTTGTTTTATGGAAGAAATATTTTAGCACAACCCCCAGTAAAGCTTTCCTTCATATATTTAATACTTTCTCTTCCTTCCTCCTGGTCCCCCAAAAGTACTGATAAAAACAAATTCTTTCATTTTATTATAGCTATATTAATTTTGGAACATGAAATGGTAATTTAAAAATAGAGTAAGAAAATAGTGGTCAGCCATTATGTATACGTAAATTAATCCCAACTGCCCAAAAAGCATGAAAAACTCACCTTTTCTCTGTCTAGAAGCTTAGTCACTTTTATTTCACCCCTGGTAGGGTCAATTGTAAAAGGATTTCCTTGATTGCCATCTATAATTGTGTAGTGAATGCGGTTGTTGGAAGGTCCATCAGCATCATCTGCCATAACCTAAGGGACATTACAGTCTCATTTAAAACAGGTTGAAATAGACTCTAACACCTTTCAGATAAACTCATACTGAAGATGAGCTCTTTTGGTCTAACAAATTTCATAGTTTGCAGGAGAAATGCCATCTCAATAGAGCATACCAACATCACTTAATTTCCTGAATTTCTTCTGAAAGTTAAGTCAGGGTCTCATGAGGAGAACATAAACATATCACAAAATATTATCTACTTTCCCACAGCATCTGAAGTCCCTACTTCTGAAACTTTTTCAAAGTAAATTTTCAGTTCACTCAGTGGCAAGCATCTATTCATTGATGGTCACCTTCAAATCAATACTAATTCCTTCAAGACTGAAAGCATGATTATCATGACAGAGTATTTCAAAGTAAAAAAGCAATACATACTGTAATAACTGATTGTTCAAGCATAGCATCTTCACTGATTACTGCAGTGTAAGTGTCTTGGCTAAACACTGGAGAATTGTCATTGATATCCGTGACATTAATATTCACTGTTACAACATCACTTAACGAAGGCGTGCCTCCATCTGTGGCTTCCACTGTCAAGTAGTACTCATGAGAACTTTCATAATCCAAACTCTCAATGATAAAAATGGCTCCTAGGGAAGAAGAAGAAGAAAAAAACAGTCTCATACAAACTCTGCTACTGCTGTAGTATTATGTATTGCAACTTTTTATTTTGACCTGGCAAATACTCAGCTTCTTCAGGGCTTGATTTGTCACTGTAAAGCTAGAGCTACCCAGTGAAATGATTACACTTTACACATGTAAGTAAAAAGATGCAAAGTTCCTGCCATTACTACAAAAGATTCACAGTTTAAAACAACCTGGCATATATTTTGTGAGTTTTTAACTGACTAGTTAAGATAGTGCAGTCCCTAGCACACACACTGATGTGCTGGAAAGGGTTTTCTGGAACCTTTTTACTCCTTTCAAATATATGGAGTTTATCTGGCAAAGTACTTCTATACCTTAGTACCAGCATGTCCACTGGAAAACGCAAGAGAATTGTAATTTCCATTACACTAGTACAATTAACTACTAAACTATTTAAATAACTACTAAAAGTCAACTAGAATTAACTTTTGAGTAGAAATCTTACTAAAAACAAAACAAAACCCCTCCCCAACACCCAAACAACTTTACCAGGAATTAGCTCTAGAAAAGGAACTATATAAGTAAACAAAATTAAAATTCAGGTGTATATTAATTTTTAACAAACAATTGTCATTAATAGCGAAAAATTCTCTACAGAACCTATATAGTCCCTGAGACTAAATCTGACCATCACTCAAGCCTAAAATCTCTGCTGCCATGCTGGATATATGGTTGAACATAATATTCCTATTCCAACCTCTCTTTAGTGTCATATCAAACTTCTCTAGGATTACTGCCTTTGTGGACAAATGACTAGTCTTTCCAACCAATTTTATTTCTAATCCTTCTTTCGCCAAGTCTGGCCATTCCTGCTGATTATATACCTTTTGTGGAAAGACTATTATGCTTCTGTCATTACAGATCTATGTCTTTCCACCCACCTGCCCCCAGAGTGGGGAATTTCCAGTTAGGAAACCCTTACTCTTGCAAGCTAAATGAATCTAATCCAAGTAATAATCCAATAAATAGAAGCGACAAATAAAGTTCCTATTCTACATTTTACTGCACTCTAGTGAGCATGCTGGCAAAATGGGTGAAAAGACAGCAGCAGCAGCTTTACAGCCAGGATGATGCACAGAGGTTATACGTAACCTGGCTGAACTACGGGAGAACTCAGCATGGCATTGTGCTTGCTTGGCCCGAAGTACATTCACAGTCGTAACCTGTTACCTGTTGTTGAATTGATGCTGAATTTTCCGTGTTCATTCCCACTGACTATTGAGTATGTGATTTCAGCATTGGCTTCAATGTCTCTGCTTGCAGCATAGATCTGGAGAACTTCAGTGCCAACCAAAATGTCCTCTGATACACTTGCACTATACTCCCTATGCTCGAACACCGGTGGATTATCATTAATATCCAAAACAGAAACTATAAGACTACTTGTTGAAGACAGTCTTCTAGGTAAACCTTCATCTGTGGCCTTCAAAGTTAATGTGTACACAGCTTGTAATTCCCGATCCAAAGGCTTCTCCAAACGAATGATTCCAGAGAATTCATCAATAGAGAACTGCCCCTCTGCAGAGTTCACCAGTGAATAATGGATTTTACGGTTCAACCCTGCATTTTGAAAACAATTTTCAAGTATGAAGCATCCATTAAAATACATAACAACAGAATAATCCATCTGATAGTTACAGAAGTAAGACGTGCATGCTAAATATTATCATTCATGTTAAAAGTAAACTTCAGAAAGAGTTAAAGGCTCTTGTGAAGGGCAGAATTATTTTAAAAAAAATTAAGCTAACACCTCACTGTACCGATTTTCTGTCATACAGAAAACATGAACCATAGTTCTGCTATAGTTACAGCCCTAGTTAATATAAAACAATTAGTAATATAAATGTAATTATAACTTTAGAACAACAGAATCTGCTTAGCAGGCTTATAATAACAGAGGAGGATACGGGAGAGTTAGGTTGCATCAATTAACTAGACCCCAAACCAGTAACTTTATTTAAGAACCATGCCCCAAAATGAACAGGAACATAACTTCTAGCAACATTTCTTCATAAAATAAACAAAATTTTGTTTGTTTTAGATTTTAGGGGCAAGTATTTTGGTCCTCCTGAGCCTGAAAGACTAGTGAAGTATGAAAACATCTGTCTGCTACTTTCCAAATGAGCAACCTGGCTTTATCACAGCACAAAGCAGGTCAGTTGTTTTATGAGACTGAGGCAACTCTTCATTAATACCATTTGATTAATACATTTATGAGATGTGGAAATCATACACTTTTAAAAATACTTTATGCTGTTGCATTCCTTACAACAATGCCTCCTTCTAACATCATTTTCAGGTCATGTTCATTTAAATATTTGTAACTGAACAGTGAATATAAAGAGACAGTAAAAATCTTAACAGCATAAACATAAAGCTACAGCTGACAAGGCTTCTCTTGATGTTATGATCATCGATGGGTGACCTGAGAAGCACCATTCAAAAATCTATGAATGCCCATTTACATGAACAGACATGGCTTGATAGTCCTATTACTTACATCAGGAGTAAAAGGATGAACTAAATCAATCATAATATGAATACCTTATTACACTAAAAATATCCTACATTTTATCTCTCCCCCCTCTCCTCTTTTTTGCAAAGACACTACAGGGATGTCTTCCAGGCTACTCACACATGGAAGTCAGGTGTTACACAATTTAGTAGACCTAAATATATCTTTCAGGAGTTTAATCCTGAATGGTATTGAACATCTGTCAGCTCTACTGGAACACTTGACACATCTCAGGATAAAACTAAATAAATATAACTGTAAGTCTGAGAACATGACAAAAGTATCCGTCAAAGAACGCATACCTGCATCTGCATCTGTTGCCTGCACTCTTGTCAAAAGGGTTTTAGGCTCTGTGTTTTCAAATACTGTAATGGAGTAAGTATCAGTTGTAAACTCTGGGGCATTATCATTCACATCTTCCAAAGTCAGGATAACGTTAGCTTGGCAGAATCTCCCTCCTCCATCTGTGGCTTTCACTAGCAGATGATAAACTGCTTGCTGCTCACGATCAAGTGCCATTAATGTTTTCAGTTCACCTACAAACAGCATAACATACATAAGTTGATGCAAGTTGCAAGACTTAAGTACCCTTAACATGTTTTCCCTTAAAATCAGAAAAACTAAACAACAATTTTCTTCTTTACTGTAATTTCATCAGAGGCTAAGTCACCAGCTATACTGTATTGATGAACTCCCCTTTGGGCAAAACATGCAAGTGACCTGCCCTTCATCTTGAAAAGATTAAGTACTAAAACCCTTTACTTTCTTTCTAATGGTCTTGAAACAGAAATTAGCTATCGTAAAACTTTACAGATGGTGCAGACAGAGAATGTGTACACACGCAAAAATCCATGTGCGTTTGTGCAAAGAAAATTCAAATATTAGAACTCTGGCTTTAAAAAAAATGCACGGTTAAATCCATGTCTAGTTTCTTTGGGTTATTTAGTTGTATTCCTTCCACAGCTATTGATATTCCCTCTGCTAACACTCAATGAATAAACAGAGCTATTCACTATGAGGTCTTAACTGCTACTACAGAAAAACCTCTAGAACTCTTAACACATACTTTCTCAAGTGACAGAAAACATGAGAGGCTACTACTACGTGTAGTCATTGTCTCCTTATAAACCATTCAAAAAAGTATTATGAAACACTTTTTGTGAGTATTCTAGCCCTACCAATTCTCAATTTATGTAACAACACTGTAGCACATCACACAGGTGATGTTCAAAGTTAAAAAAAACCCCCAAATCCATGAAGTAAGGCCCTACTCATTTATTTTGTCATGGAAGTTTTCCAGTCTCTTCTACTAGCTTTACATTTTTGTATTAATCTTATTCCATTTTTCCTATACTGTTTACCTTCCTATTGCTTGTCTACTTGCAGCCTGCACAGTACAACAGTTTGGCATTAGCTGTGACCTTTACTATAATACAAAACACTCGAATGCCATGAAAACCAAGGTGAAGCAAACTAAAAGTTAATCTCATTTATACAGTGCTTCCAATAAAACTGGGGGCACTTTTGGTGTTTGCTATGGAAAGGAAATTTGTTGCTCCATCTAACCTCATCCCATTTAATTTTCCAAAACAAACGATGGTAAAGAGAATCTGAATGAAGACATGTTCAGTTACAAGCCATTATCGCTACTACTACAGTAAATAAAAAGGAGCAAATTTTATGGCATACTTTTATTCCAGTCACTTCAGCATGGAAATTTCTAGCTTCGGGGCTGTTTACTCTTTATTTCCTCATATATTAAAATACTTGCCTTTTACCTGACTTTATTCAATATATTATTAGTATTTGTGTAGTAGAAACTCACATTTTAAACTGTTGCACAATAAACCAACCTCAGTGGAAAGTTTTAAGTACCGGCATTTGTGTACGCCTTAATGCAACAGCAAAATGTTTTATAAAATGAGGTGATGACCGGAATCTTGTATAAAGTATTATTACCTGTGTCTGGAGTGAGTCTGAAATTTTCTGCTCCTGTGCCATGCAGTGTGTAAGTAATCTCTCCATTGGAACGAATATCTGCATCTGTAGCAGACACCTGCATTATCAGTTTTCCAGGAAGGGCATCTTCAGGAACAGAATCAGCATATAAAGTCTGCAAGATTTCAAAGTTACATTGAAAGACCAAACATATGAAGTAAGCAGAGCTTGGAAAGGGGAGGGGAAGAAGGAATGATAGAAGAAATAATATTCTGTTTGAATGTTTGGTAACATATAAAGTGAACCAGAGGATGAAGTACCTGAAAATTAAAATAACCTATGATTTTCTAATTAATAACTTCACATTTATTAGATTATTTAGAAAGGTATTCATTACTGCAGCTATAGGGACTTTGGAACGTCACTGCATTGCTAAGAACTCAAAACACTAGTAACTGATGAACTGATGATGAAATGTGTTCCCAAAAAAGGAGTTATAAATTTTTGTGAATTTCATTTTTATCGCTTTTGGTGGATCATCTTTTCTAAGTCTGTCTCAATCTACAAGAAATTGATATCTGCTCTTTTTTTAATGACACAAAAATTTCTAGATTAAATAAAAAATAAGAAAAAGAATTCAGAATTTAATGGCACTAAGCACTCTTACAGCTCAACCACGTCAGGAATGTGCATTACATTAGAAGCACTAAGCCTTGTTATACCAATGTTAACAAAGGGAAAAATAAAAGGGAAAAAAGCTAAAATACTGACTTGCCAGTCTGTATAGAACTGCAATCATTTACACAGAAGTAACCCACATAAACATCAGATAAGAAAAAGAATCCTATATTCACTTTATACTTGTCCTTCCTAGTACAAGAGAAGACTTCAACCTAGTAATATCAAATTTGTGTTCAACTACAAAAAGTTCAAATGTGTTAAAGAGAGGAGAAAAAAAACCCAAACCAAATCAAACAAAAAAAAACCCCAAAAAATGAAAAAAAAAAACCAAACAAAAAACCCCAAACCAAAAAAACCAAGTTGGGTTTCCACAAAAGGCAATTACACATCTTGCAGGGGCTATGTTTCTGGAGTTTTTCCATACCTTATTTTTCATGTCCATTTTTGCAGACTATAAAATCTGGTAAGGTAAGACAGCTTTGTAAGAAGAAAACATTTATGGATTACAGATTTTTGGAGCTGTTGACTGCAATTGCAGG
This sequence comes from Machaerirhynchus nigripectus, assembly GCA_013397975.1. Classification (NCBI taxonomy): domain Eukaryota; kingdom Metazoa; phylum Chordata; class Aves; order Passeriformes; family Dicruridae; genus Machaerirhynchus; species Machaerirhynchus nigripectus. The sequence continues at coordinate 334,154 of VZRQ01001134.1, forward strand.
GTAATGTTCCACTCTTTTCAACTCTTTTATCACAGGAAATACACACATATATCAACAAAGCAACGGGATTCAGCCTTCTTTGAGACTTTGCTTCTTTCATAAAATGCAGTATATAAACTATGATGGCTGCAGCTTAAAACAATTCTTTTTGGAAAAGAATTAACGTAGGAGAACTGTACTACAATTCTCCTCATAACTTTCAAATACCCACTGAGTGTCAATGAATTGTCTTTGGATTTTTAAAAAAATTGTCTGTGAAGTATCTTTTATTTGACAGCATCCTATCTTAATAGTCCAAATTTTGGTTACTGCTTTAAAAGGACTAGCTGTTTGTCAGTCTCCTGAAAAGCAATCTCAGAGAAAATGTATATTTTATGTATGAAAGCAGCTGGATATAGAAGATACAAGACTCTGCCTACCTTTTCACAAACAGGGCTATTATCATTAGCATCCAGGACTTTAACCTCCACCACAGCTTTAGCGGCAAAGGTCCCATCAGTAGCTGTAATATTTAGAAGATAATTATCCTTTTCTTCCCTGTCCAGAGGCTTTTTGACATAGACCTTCCATTCATTCTGTATATTTTCAATAGCAAACTGTCCCAAAGGATCACCTCCTGAAATGTGAAAAGGTATATTTATTTAAAGATGGAGATTTCTACTGTTACTCTATCAAAATTAAGGCATAGCTAAGGGAAAAAAAAAAAAAGTAAATGCAAACAAGCAGCCACTCTCTGTGGCTTTACAAGGAAATGGCTTCATTTCCCAGGCAGAAATTGTCAGTAGATGCTCACACAACAAATTCAACTGTGGCCAACAGAATCCATAAAAATTAATGTAGAAATTCATGTAGCATTATAGAAAACATCCTATCATGACATATGCTAAATAAAACCAATAAAATATTCCACTGGAAATTAATAGCCTGTTATTTTGTGAAAATTATTTAATTTGTTCTTTACCTACATCACTAATCTAAGTAAAGTCTTTTTAAATAAAATTTGATATATAAACAATATACAGAAAAAGTAATTCTAAGGAAGGCACACATGAAACAAAGCCAAATACTTGTTTTCTAAAACTCATTTTTCCACTGAAGTTTTTAATATCCATATTAAGACACACACATTCTCTCTCTGCAGCTCTTTGTTTTCAAACACTTTCCAATCTTTTCAAAGATTAAGTTGTATCTTCCATCATTCCAGCACCTCTCAAATGGTTATCTTGACATTGCCCAAAAATATTTACCTGTAATGTAATAAAAGACTTGTCTATTGGTTTCTTCTGTATCAGCATCCGTTGTACTCAGGATGGCAATTACTCCACCAGGAGGGTCATCCTCACTGACTGTTCCTTTATATATCTCTGCAGTAAACCGTGGAGGATTGTCATTCACGTCTGTGACAGTAACTTCAACCACAGCTGTAGAAGACAGCTGAATTTTTTCACCCCGGTCAGATGCAACCACTGTGATTCTGTATTTGTCTTGTTTCTCGTGATCGAGTTCTTTGAGAGTGGTAATCCAGCCACTTTCCATGTTTATGGCAAAAGACTCAATAATGTCTGGCTCTTGAGAAGGATCCAAGCTGTAAGTAACCTGCCCGTTGAGCCCTGAATCTAAGTCAGTTCCTTTAACCTGTATGACTCTTGTTCCAGCTGGCGTGTTTTCTACGATGAATGCTTCATATGGGTTGGACTCCAAAATGGGTTTGTTATCATTTGCGTCTTTTACTTGAATGCTTACCTCTACTGAGGAAACAACATTATAATCCTCATTTGTATACTGTGCTCGAACTGAGAACTGGTACCACTTAGTTGTTTCATGATCAAGATTCTTCTCAACTTTCAACTCTCCTGTCTGTCGGTCAATCACAAAAAAGTCATCTCTGTTGCTTTCAGGAGTGTTCCCTTTAATCAGACTATATACTAAAGTCTGATTATGCTCTGCTTTGATAACATCTATCACAGTCCCAATCGGAATGTCCTCAGAAACCGTGTAAGAATAAAATGGTTCTGAAAATTTTGGAGGAGGCACTTCTGGTGGGAGTATTCTAGCATAGACAGGAACAACTGACTCTTTTTGGGGCGATCCACCATCTGTTGCTCTAACAAGGAAAGTAAGAAACTCATTTTCCAAACCAATTAAGCTTTCTTTTGTTGTAATTATACCAGACAATGAATCAATTTCTAAGTTCTCTTCAACATTCTCAGACTCTGCTTCAATAGCATATGTGATGTCTGCATTTGTACCTTCATCAGCATCAGATGCCCAGATTTTAATGACAGAAGTACCCCGTGGAACATCAGACCCAATATTTACTTCATACTCTGTTGCTCGGAATTGAGGAGCATTATCATTGTCATCTGTAAGTATTACATTAAAAGTACAGAAAGCAACTTTCCCTCCTGAATCTTTAGCCATTAAACTAATGGGAATTACTTTTTCTGCTTGTGTTTCACGGTCAAGCTTTTCAGATGTAAATATCTGCCCTCTCTCGTTTGTATAAAATCTGTCTTTGGCAAAGTCATTCACAATGTGGTAAGTGATGTGGCCGTATGTACCAGAGTCTTCATCTGTGGCTTTAACTTCAGTCACCAAAGTATGCAATGGAGCATTTTCAGCTAGTTCAACCTCATACTTATTCTGGCTGAAAACAGGACTGTGCATATTGGCACTGATTACAGTTATATGGACTTGGGCTGAGCTTCTGAAGACTCCATCGGAAACCGACACGTTAAGATTATAATGCGACTTCAGTGTCTGTCTGCGTAGGTTTGAGATGGTGATGATGCCAGTTTTACTACTAATCACAAAATTCTTCTGATCATTGCCTGCTAGAATGGAGTACTCCAGCTTGTCAACATCTGAACTATCTGCATCTGAGGCTTGCACACATGTCACAAAATGTCCTCGAGGAGCCAGTTCACTAATTTTAGCTTCATAAAGCAACTGGCTAAAAAGAGGGGGGTTATCATTGAGATCAGTTACATCAACAGTTACAATGGTATCACTGTTCAAGGGCAGCATGCCACCATCTATGGCCCTAATTAATAACTTGTGTTGTTTAATTTGTTCATAGTCCAAAGTTCTTGCTGTAAGAATGAGTCCAGTGCTGCTATCTATGTGGAAGTAGTCATGACTTCCACTATTATCCTCAACCAAGTGATAGGAAATTCCCCTGTTGGTTCCAGAATCAGCGTCAGTAGCGCTCACTTGTGCAACAGATGTTCCAACGACAGATGCTTCAGAAAGTGTTGCAATGTAAGACTGCTCTGTAAACACAGGAGGATTATCATTGATGTCTTCCACTATTATGTCCACAAACACATCAGCATGTGCCCCATTTAGGGAGTCAGTTGCTCGAACGCTCAGTTTATAGGCTGGATGAGACTCAAAGTCAAGAGGGGCAACAACATTTATAACTCCAGTGTTGAAGTTGATAGTGAACTGATTGAAAGGATCTCCACCTGTGATGCTGTAAAACACCTTGAGTCCTTCAGGGCTGTTTGCTTGTACATGTACCACAGGACTATGGAGCTGAATGTTTTCTGGTATCTCTGCACTGTAGAAAGGCTTTTCGAACACTGGCATAGCTTTACTCATAACTGTAATTGGCACTGTAACTTCAGCTGAAAATGCAGGCTCTCCTCCATCTTTTGCCACTACTGTGACATGATATTCCTTATTTAGAGTGTCTGGTTCGAACTTCTTCTTCAGGGAGATTTCACCAGTAGGATCAATTTGGAAATGTTCATGATGTTCTTTGAGATAGTAATGCACCTCTCCGTTTTTGCCTGTATCTTTATCTACTGCTGTCACACGTTGAATAACGTGGCCTGCTTCAGAGTCTACTTTAACAACAGCATAATAAGGAAGATTGACAAAAAATGGAGCATTATCATTTACATCTTCCACTGTGACTTTAACTACAATGTGTGCAACAACTGATGGTTCATTTTCCTCTGTCACTTCTACGACCACATCAAAAGATTCCTGCTGTTCACGATCAAATGGTATTCCCGTTGTTGAAAGGACTCCTGAAGTTTGGCTTATTTTAAATCTGCTGTCTGGATTTAGAATATGGTAAAACAAAGGCTTATTTATTTGATTCCCTATAGCAGTAACAACAGCTATTGTTTTTGCCTCTGTGGAATTCTCCTGCACTGTTGCAGAGTAAGAACTCTGTGTGAACTTCAGCTGGCTTGCTTTGCTTTCTTTCACATTAATTTTTACAGACGCAGTGGTTGCAAATCTGCCATCAGATGCTCTCACTGTTAATTCATATCTGCTTCTTAACTGAGTTGTGTTTTGTACTGTTATATCTCCAGTCTTAGGGTTTATTGAAAATTTTTCTCCAATATTGCCTTCAATAATAGAATAAATTAATTGGGAAAAAATGCCTGAATCTGCATCAGTGGCATTTACGCTGATGACTTTCACGCCTTTGTAAGTTGGAACCAGAATGGATGTCTCGTATAGCTCTCTTGAAAACACAGGAGGGCAATCATTGATGTCAATCACATAAATAGTAACATTAGCTGCATATTCTGCATATAGACGTGGTATCCCCGTATCATGTACTTGCACTGAAAAGTGGAAAATATTTGTCTCCTCATAGTCCAGACTCATTACTGTCCGAATGGCACCAGTGCTAGAATCAATGGCAAAATACTGGCGGACAGATGGTTCAACAATTTGATAAACAAGCAAAGCATTAGATTCTTTATCAGCATCTGTAGCTCGAATTACTAATGGGATATTCTTGTCAGTCAGAACCACACTGTTAATTGAAGCTGATTCACTGATGAGTCCTGTATATTGAGCCTGCATAAAAATCGGTGCATTGTCATTCTCATCCCGGAGATGTACCAAAACTGTTGCATTACTGGACAAGCCAGCCATGTTTGTTCCTTGCACAGTTAGAGTATAAAAAGGCAAAGTTTCAAAATCAAGTATCTTCTGAATAACGATGACACCTGAGTTCGGGTTGATAGCAAAGGCATCATCTGTATTACCATCTTTTATTTCATAAACTACAGAAGACTGACTGTATGCTGCAACCATTCCAACAAAACTGCCAATGCTGGCACTTTCACTGATTTCTGCAGAATATTCTTTGGCTGTGAATTTTGGTGAGGCATTATCAGAAACCGTAACAAATATGTGCACAGAGGTCACTTCACTCATTGGAGGATGTCCTTTATCTGTAGCTTTTACCATCAGGTTGTATTCTTCCTGGTTACTACGATCTAATTCCTTTGCAATTTTAATCGTACCCAAAACGGGATCAATAAGGAAGGAATTTCCGATATTCCCTGTGAAGACAAAAAAGCAATTAAGAAAGAGGTATACAGAATTTAATGGATGACTGCTTATTTAGCTTTATACTTAAACAGACATAGATAGAACACAGACTCTGAAAGTGTCTTAGTTTTGCTTGATAAACATTTGTTAACCTGTCTGGAAAGTTTTCTGTAATCAAGAGTTGGCAGTAATTCTAAGTTTACTTGTGGAAATACTGCATAAAATATAGATAGCAAAGCCATCCAAGCCTTGAAAATAAATGCAAAAATTTTCTTTTAGCAAACTTAAATATTGACTGTAGCAGAAAGGAACTTATTTTCAGAAGTTAACATTAGCGAAATAAAATTTACATTTTATAATCTAAAACAACTGGACTGTTTTGGATAGGGAAAAAAGAAGGGTTGTAACAAATAAAGCCTTGTGAATCTTAATTGCTTACACAAGTACTGTTTAAACCACTGCTGCAAAAATAAATATTTTGAATTGGACAAATAGTTACATCTCTCCTAACTTCCTATTGGTACACAGACAAGTTACTTTCTGTAGTAGTATTAGAAGAAAAATAATGCCTGCTGAGAAAGACCAGCTGCCATTTTAAATAAATACTTGTTTGCTTCAAATTTTGAAATATACAGATGAACTACATTGCACATAAGAATTTGCTCATGTATTAAATATGCTAAGATTTAACATTTTGCTTACCTAAAAAATTACATTACTAAAGCCATGATCTCAGCATGAAAAAAAAAACATTAAGAACTTCTGAGTTCTGCACACAAGTAGGCAAGAGTGAGGTTTTCTGTGTTGTTTGGGTTTTTTTACTGTTGGGGTTTTTTGATTGAGTATTTTTGGTTTTTTTTTAGAGGAGACTGTAAACACAGTGACATTCTTAGAATATCCCATTACAAATCTAAGCAGCTATTACAAGCACTTAAGGAATGTTCCTTCCACTTGCTTAGAATATCAATTATAATGCTTTAACCTCCCAGTAGGTCACAATCCTGTAAAATAAACTTTACAGGTCTTACATTTACTCCTACGAAAAAGCTAGAAGAAAGGAAAAGAACAGCATGTAACTTCATTCTATAGACTGCAGACACATTTTTTTCTTGCCATTGTTTGGCATTCATAAAACAAGCACTAACAAAATGGGAAAGGCAAGAGAAAAATTTCGTGCACGTTAGTGTCCTGGTTAGTAAATGTCACATTTCTATAAATGAGAGAAAAGCCTCATGTATTTTAAGCAACTAATGAGACACTCAAAAACATTCATTCTTTTCAGAGCATCATAATCACAACTTTGTTTTAATACAGTGTTACAAGTATGTTTTCATATCAGAACAGCACTTTGGGGAAGAAGAAGAAAATATTTATAGTAAACAATTCCTATCCTTTACACAGCAACTTATGTAAAATAAAAAAAAGCATCTGCACATACCACTTTGCATGCAGCAGTAACTGAATAACTTTTTACCTGTTGTTGTGCTCTTTAATACACAGTCTCATTCTTATTACTGGGATTTTTTTTTTTAAGTTACTTTTTACCTTTAAAGTAGTACTTCACATAGGTAATGAAATTCAAATTACTTTTTTTTCTGGTCATGGTGTCTACAAAGCTCAGGACCTTGATAATGGCAGACTTGTATTAATTTAGACTTAATGGACTGAAAAAAAACCCACTTCTGTCTGGTAAGTGAACTCTAGCAATGTCATCCTATTTTCTAATATTGAAAATTGCCATCATTTGAATCACACTGTTGTAGGCAAGTTCAGAAAGATACTCTGAGGTTAAAAAAAGGAGCAGTTCTTTCCTGGCCTGCAATCTGAAAGGAGTCTTGCTGCCAGACTGATCAACTACTAAGGAATTTCTCAAATATTTTCATAAGATAGAACAGCGGTCCCACTACTAAAATCAGCCAGAGGGAAACAGGCAAAGCAAACCTTTCCTTGCTGCATCTATCAGAAAGTTTAACTTAAAAGCTGGGATTATTCAGGGGTTAGGTGCATAATTATTTTTTGAGCTGCCTACTTCTCCATTATAGAAAACATGAAAGCACTTGTCTCAGGCTCTTACTCTATTCATCAAACTCTTGCTTTGCCTATGCCACAAAAAATAAGACTTATAATATTAGAATGCATTTTTTAGACCTGAATATAATGATTCTGTAATTTCTGAAGAAATTACTCCTTTTGAGCATTTCAAGATGGCTTTTTCTTCCCCTACTACTAAAATATTCCAAATGTATCTAGAGGATAACATAAATAGCTAAAGGATGGAGATGAATATTTGTAGTTTTCTTCTAAATACTACAGGAGCTGCATCTTCAATATACGTCTCAGAATATGGCACATAAACCTGCACTGCCCCCTTTTTTTACAGGCATGTTTTTACACATCTACAATTGAAAAAGTATCAGCGAGTTCAACAGACTGGAAACATAAGAAAGTGAATGTACCTGATTCAATGGAGTACACAATTTCTGCATTTTTCCCTTTGTCCTTATCTAATGCTGTAACCTGGAGTACTGCTGATCCAACAGCTGCTGACTCATACACTCGTCCTTCATAGGAAGGGCTGGTGAACCATGGAGCGTGATCGTTTGTGTCACTGACATTAATGATGATTCTGGCATAGTTGCGCTTTACAGGAACATACTGATCTCGAACCTGCAACAGTCAGCACATCACTAGGAATTAGCACTGTTGTTTCAGCAGTTCACCAAATATTAGTAATAACTCAAAGTTCAATCAGCCAACAGTCAAAGACCGCATAAAAATTAAACATACAAATAAATGCTTGAATTATGGGGACAAATTAAAAAGACATTAAAAAACATCTTTTTCATTGACAACAGAAGAAATCTCACGCATACTTACCATTATTGTGAGAATATGCTGGTTCATGGTCTCATGATCCAGTTTTTCTGAAGTATAAAGGGAGCCAGTTGCAGGGTCCAGACGAAATTTTTTAAGACTGATGGGATCAGTGCTGCCCTGAATAGTATAAATCAGTTTATTTTTCTCATCTCTGTCTGTGGCACTGACTTGCAGAATTTCTGTCTCTGGTAAGGTATCCTCAGGTATAACAACTTCGTATCTTGAGGCAGAAAACTGAGGCCTGTGATTATTTGTGTCTATAACTTTGATGTACACCTGAAATGATACAATGGGAAGGGGAAAACATAGATGACATTTGGTAAAAAGAAATGAAAGGAGGATATTTCGTTAAAAATCAGACCATAATACTGAAGTAATTCCACCCCAAGACAATTTTACTTTTCTGGGAGGAGGAGAGAGCTAAGATGTGTTGGGAAGAAGAATGTCACTAAACCAAAATCTGCTTTCCCTTCCCAAAGTCAAACCAGAAATTTGTACAACCAGAAACATCTTACAGGGAATGATTTTTGTCTAAAACAAGACCAAAAAAAAAATCCTTTTCAATTTTGGAATTGAAAATTAAAAATACTCAATATGGATCCTAGAGTGGGTAAAAATCCTATTTTGGGGTGAAATTTACAATTTTAAACAATGTTTTTTCAAGGCAGCAGATGCATAATATTCCTCCTTGCTCTCACGTAAAAACAGTCCTCTTTCAGCTCCTTACATCTGGTAAGCCTAGGCAAAAATAGAAGAGTGGTGGAATTCCCATAAAAGTGCATTATTTCGAAGAACTGCAGGTGCTATTGTTCACTATTCGCCAGCAATGCAGCACGATTTCAGCATAGCTCGCTGGTCACCAACACAATTTCTCTGAAGTTACAGTTAAATTAAATCCCATGGTTCAAATTGCATCTTTGTCTGTATAATGTTGCTCACTGGAACCACACAAGATCCCTGCACCTCCACCTGCCTTTCACAGCATCAAAGTTTTCCATAAAAAGGGTAAGACAGATAGCCATCAACCTGTTCCTTCAACAGCGATAACATCAGACAAGTAACACTAATGCAAAGGAGTTGGCAAGTAGACAGCAAAGCTCCAGCAACACACAGCTAAATTCAAGTTCTTTATGTGCTGCACGTACAGCCATGCTTTTATCCATCCAAAGGCTAGGTGCTTTGTATAAATTTGTTAAGGGCTATAAACAGGTTTTTAAAATTGCTGCTTACAATGTAGTAAGGGGAGGTAAATTTTTCTTTGAGGATGCTGCTTTCCACTGTTAACTGGTGGAGTCTACAGATAAAATTTAGATAAGGTACCAAACTCCATGCAGTAGAAACTAAATAAGATGAATCCTGATGGTGGCAAATAATTAGGAAATACCATACCTCTTGCTACAGGAAGAGGAAATGTCAACTTTGCAAAACTAGCATCTTACGCTAAAACTGAATCATTTGGCATACTGATAAAATCCCTTGCAAGATGTTGCTATGGAGACCAAGGAGTTTGGTTTTGTCACGGATTAGAAACAGATTAAAGAAAAGAAACAAAGAGTTGGAATAAATACTGACTTTCGGGGGGGAGAAATATTAATGGTAGGTGACCCAGGATACATATTAGGACAAGTTTTAAAATACATTAACTAACAAATTCAATTGGAAAATGAAAAGCAAGAATGAGCCTTTTATCTTAAAAATGTGATTTTTTTTAACATTTTCATGATTAGACAGAATGCAATAAAGCAACACAAGCACAAAAGTGCTTTTTGCTAGCTTTTGCTAGCAACACTAGCAAAAGTTAGTTTCTTTTTAAATTTTGTATAAATAAAATACATTTTAATGCCTCTTGAAAGAAGTAAGAAGGGTTTAATACACTCACAAAGCTTGTGAGTAAAAACAGCTGCTCACTGAACAATGGTGCTCAGGAAAATGAGAAATGATACCAAATGAAGATGAACAACAAATTTAAAAAAACTAAAAAACCTCAAACAGCATAAAACCCCAACACTCAATACAAATCAAACTGTAAAAACATTTTTGCATAAATGAAAGCTTTAAAGGCTATATACAATCACAACACTTCATTAATGGATACTAGGCTTTCAAAATTAACTCATCACCTATTTTTTTAATTAAATTTCCACCCCTAAGAAATTATTAAGGTCAGACTCAGAAAAAAAGCAAGTGACAAGATAAGGTGTCAAATGCGATGAATTAAAATTAAAATTGCTATTTAAGTTGATGTCTATTTCCACTCCCAAATGAGGAAACACAGTAACTTATGTTAAAATTGGAAGTGAGAGGGTATGCAACTACAGAGCAACTCTGTTAAGTGAATCTTTGGAGCAGAAGACACGGCCACCTGTGCTGCTGGTACTACACAAAACAAGTAAAGAGAAACAGCATTTCTGGAACGGAGCACCACAAAAACCCCCATGCAAACTACTAAATGCCAGGAGTGTAGTGACTGTAAAACCAGCATCAGTACCTGCAGGACTAACCACACATCCAGTGAACCAGCTTAACTGAGAAGTGAGCTGCTGATCATACCATCAGGATTTAGCATCAACTCTGGTATTAGCTAGCAAAGCAGTTAAAATGACACATGCTAAGGCGACATCCTCCAAAAAGTACTGTTGGGCTAAACAGATAAGGAGTTAGCTCCTCAAAATGTACAGCACTATTAAATAGGAATTATTAAAAAAAATATTGCTAAGGAACAAACATAGTGACTCAGTCACTACAAATGGTTAGCTCAGGCATTCCATTACTTGTCACATTACTTGCTCAGGCTGCAGTTTTTCTCCACACTTGTAAACACAACTACAAATACACAACTGGATATATTAATGCAATCACTTTACATGTGCATGAAATCCAAAGTTTATCTTAGACTCGAGTGAAAAGTGTTTTGTCTACATACTCTAGGATTCATTTCTCTCTCAGTGATGTTATTACTTTACGCCCCTGCACAGGTTCTGTTGGACAAGCATAATGTGACCCAATGGGCTCCCTTTTGGTAACCTGTCTAACTGCACACCGGGTTGCTTTAATAAGGGTAGGGGGAAGGAATTACCCCCTTCTGTTTGACACTCACTGGTGGGAAGGTAGATCGACTACACTTTTAAGTCCTGCAGTCCAGGAGAGATCTTGACAAAATGAAACAAATCCAATGACAGGTCATTTAAATCAGTGGGGATTGAAAAGCCATCTGTCCACTGGAGGGGTGCAGGAAAGAGAGCTCTTCTCAAAGATGCACAGTGAAAGGACAGGAGGTGACACTTACAAGCTCCAATAAGAGAAAATACAACTAGACATAAGAAAAAATTTTTTTCAAGGACTGTTGTAAACCACAAGTACAAAAGCAAGCCCAAGGAAGAGGTGTTGTGCCTTGTTATCCCAGGCAGTTAGAACCTGACGAGTCACTGAAAAACTTGATCAACTTTGTAGTTTGCTCTGCTTTGACCAGGAGTTCTGGCTAGAACTCAAGGGGGCTCTTTCCAACGTAAACTATTAAATAAATTTACTAAGGAAACCCTTCTCTCAAGTCAGGAATTCTTACTGAGGCTAAGTGACAGGTGCTAGATGTGCAATTACCTTTTAAACCTAAGAGGTCCAAATTGTCATGTAAACTGTTAAGACCTTGAAGTTAAATGGAAAGCACTTGAAGTAATAATTGTGAGTGCAGTTTTTAAAAGCCCACATAAAAATATGGTTTACTGTGTCTGAGAACAAAACACATGAAGAACTGGTGTTATTCTAACATAACATGTAGCATAAAAAAACCCTAGCTATTGAACATCTCTCAATGAAATTGTAAGATTCAATTCAAATGAAATATGCTAATGTTATCTCTTACCAAAGAGTTGCACATTAAAGAGGCACAGTACAGAAAAGCTTGACATTATTATCATAATGTGATCTTTGAAACAAAATGCTCTGGAACTGCAGCAACTTCACTCATTTTGCAAAGATATGTTAAGGGCTGTGTTGCACAGCTGCCTTCTGTGCACAGATCCCAGTGAGAGCCATGCACACTGTTTATACAGAGAACAAAGCAGCCCAGGATTATTTTGAGGAAGGACTTCAAATCTATTAATTATCTGGCAGGTGAAACCTAAATTTGCATAGGGATGCATTGATTGCTACTAAGTTATAGAGGAGATACGTGCCATTGACAAAACATACTCAATGCGCAATATTTAAACATAATGTTCCTTTAGATTCTTTAATATCATTTTTCATTTACTGGTTCTATGTGGAGTTTAAAATCTAGTCCTCTCCCATAATTACATTATAGTGACATTGCCAGGTTTATACTAATTTACATAAATAAAAAGTTGTATTATTCAGAGATAATCTAAATTCATTCCAGTTCTAAATGTCTCCGTAGAGCAGTGTAATCACAAGCAAAAATGCATATTTAGTAAACAAAGATTATTCTATACTTCACTCCCAAAGTACTATATCCATATGAACTTTGCATAAAGCAAGATTAAATATTCGGCAATAGCAAAGCAATATGTAAAATGCTGCAATTAGCTGTAAACCATCTCAAATATTACTTTCAATGAAAAAAACTGATAGACATAGCAATGACTGCAAGTGGCTATAGCTAGAAACAGGACCTTTTCTTTTTGTTTTCCCCCCAAAATCAATTCAGTAGTTCATTTATTGCTACTTACAGTCTGTGAATAACCTTTTCTGTTTCAGTACATAGGTACACTGATTTGTGGGTTTCAGTTATTTAGTTTCTGTATTTTTATTTTATTTTAATCATAATCCTTTGAAGTGTGACACTAGTAATTTCTAACATCATGTCAAACACCACTACTGTAGGAATTTGTTTGTCCTTGCTTTGCTTCATGCATTTGGCATTTAGATGCATGCAAAATTCTAATAGCCTCCACGCCTACCATTGCTTTATTTTTCAAAAAAGCTATTTAACTGAAGTCCTGAAAGAGTCAAATGCCCTACAGATGTTAATGGCCCAAAGCCAGCAAATGCCTTCCAGTTTAAAGTCAGATTCAATACACTGCTTTTACACAATAAGATTTTCATTTCTTGTGCCCCTCCCCTATTTCTTGCAAATGTCATTTTCTTTTTCAAATTAAACGTAAAATGACTTACTCTGCTGTTAATCAAGGTCTGTTAAATTGTTTACTGTATATCCAGTATTTATAGCAATTACTTTCTAAGCTAAATGCTCTGTATGGCATATTGTTCCTAATGCATGCATTCAGAATTCAGAATTTCTTTTGCATGTTACTCCATTTTAACTGTTTATCAGCTCTTAGAAGAATCCAACGCCACATGAACATTTAAAGTTTTATCATCAGTATTTCAGCAATGTGTAACAGAATTTACACACTAGCAGCCATAAATCACACTTTCAGTTTTGATTTTGTGTCAGCATTTTTAACCCCCTAAATTAAGCTTGATTTGAAATGCATCTTTTGAGTGATAGTCCTGAGGGTTATCTTAACAGATGAGTCCGTTTGGGTGGACCAGGAGTTATGGGGGAGATAAGAGAACCAATTAAAATCAGTATCATGCACCAACAGTTGCAGAATTTGAACTAATCCACACTCCTCAATCTATACAGCACATTAACATGAGACTCCAACAGCAACAGCATAACTTGTGCTTATCCCACAAGCAGGGCAAAAGGAAGACAACGCAAAGGATGTCTTTGTGCTTGTTTGTAACAGAACCCACAACCTCTGATCCTGCCAAACCTAACTGAGAGAGGAAAGGAAAGATGAAAAACAATCATAGAAAAAGCAATCACAGAAATGACAAACTCAAGACTACTACTCCAATTCTTCTGCAGAAGAGTGCTGTGGTAAATGTTTATAATGTTCACTTAGCTTTACAAAATGCTAAAATAACAAATTCGTTTAAAGAACTTAAACAAAAGGTACACTGTGCACTCCCAAGAAGAACTAAATGAATCACATGGCTCAGAGGAAGAGAAGGGGTGAGGGTTAAAGTAATTTTTTGACCTTCCTTGGATTTTCTAACAGACAAAGCAGATTGTGGTTGAACTATGACAGCTCCAGATGTCTGCACAAATTCAGCTATGCAAGGAGCAGCACTGGATAGGCTATCTGCATTCACCAAGGCCCCATAGTAAGCCTTTACTAGTCCCCAGGCTACCCCGAAAAACACTGTATGATGACATTTTTGACTGCGGGGGGGGGAGTATGTATGGAAAAGCCTCTTGCTGTCTTTTTGACTTTTAGCTGAATTTGTGTTTCTTCTTTTTTTTTTTGTCCTAAGTAATTCCTGCCTTCTATCCAGCATTCTGTAATTGGTAGAAGTAAATCTGCTCAATATTTTTACTACAAGTAGGCAAATTTAATAAATTTACAGCAGAATTCTCCAAACCTTTTATGGTGGTTATCAGCATCAGAGGCAATGGCACCACAGCTATGATTGCAGCAAGTTCCTGCTAGGAAACATGTTGCTGTCTTTAAAGATTCATGGTCTAGAAAAACCACTCAAAATTGTCACCATTAAAGGAAAAGGCATTTCTAAAAGGAAACTGCTAAACTTGGCCACCTTCTACTATCAAATTTACTCTATTTGACCTATCAAGCCTCCAGACATGCAGTCAGCTCAATAAAGATTCTGTTTAAAATCCTGAACATTGACAAGAAACATCTTTTCCTCCAGCCAAAAGCAGAAGACGACAAATAAGACATTAGAAAAGATAACGGAAAATCCTATGTGCTGCACAGAAGCTGAACAAGAAGAAATTGCATTTGTAACACAGATCTCTGTGTACAGAAAAGACAGCAGCAATCCACTTACTGCTCTTTGAGTGCCTGAGGGGTAGGTCAGTGATAGGGATAGGTAACACAGACACATCACTGTCCAAGTCCAACAGTCTTTAATCAGTTAATAAAGCCTTTCCTTCCTATCTGAAAGAAAAGAGAAGCTCCTCTATGATCATGGCTCTATTCACACCAACCTCAAATAAACTGTACTTTCAAATATATTCAGGTTCTGGGCTGGGAAAGAAACTAGATGGGAAAAATAGGTGGGATATACATCATAAACTACTTCACTATGAATTATTTCCAGTACTGCCACAAAAGTGCACCTTCAAGTGAACTTATTAGTCCAACTGCAAAAAATTGCCACCATCACAGAGCCTTAGTAAAAAGGTAATTTTAAAAAGTTGGTTTGTCTGAGGTTGCTGGTTTTTGGAGATTGTTTCGTAATCTCCACCTCCACCAACGCTAAAATAAAGTATTTGGGATGATACAAAGAGATGTTATAATCTAAGTCTTGTTTCTATATGTACATTATGCAGAAGAAGCAGCTCAGTTTCATAAACCATTACTTGGACATTGTACAACTAGTCATCCACAGATCTTGCAGGGGGAAGGGAACCACAAAATTTTTAAATGGCTATCTTTAAATTTCAAGTACAGCAATCAATTTATTTAGTGATTTTGGGGGAGCTGGGTAAAGAGGAGTAATTCAGGTAAGTAGTATTAATCCTTTTCTTGTGAGAAAATCATGCATGCAGGGGCTTAGTTTCTGTTTTCATTTATTTAGCTGTAGCAACATGATATAACTTAAAAGCTGTTGGTTCAGACTACAGTATAGTAACACACAACCTTCCACCTAAACCACCAAACAACATGGCTTGGATAGTATCAGAATTCACTTCTGTTTTAGACAAAGTCCCCAATTTAGATAAACCATGTTCATTGTCTAGGATGGGAAAAATGGTAAGAAGAAAACGCAACACCTTCCCCATCCTCCAGCTACACACTCTTTCTATAAGGGCTTCATCAGAAAGTTCATTACCTGAGTGCTGATAGATCTGGTTCCATCTGTTGCTTCTACTGTCAAGTTGTAATTTGATTTCTGTTCTGCATCAAGAGGTCTTGCAACAATGATAGTTCCTGTGCCTTTGTCCACATCAAATCGACTGTCATAGTTGCCACCTTGTTCAGGAAATTGTGAGAGGGAGAAGTTAATAAAAGGTATCATTGCTTCATTCTTTTATGTATGATCATGTTCTGTCTTCTGATGCTTAATGAAGGTGGAACTATACATACATGTACTTATACATACATTTATTTTAAACACTTTGGGTTTTTTTCCTGGTAACATGATACGCTGCTAATAGATATTTCAAACTGAGTAGTTTTGGACAAAGCTGATTTGTCTGGCTCATGGAAAGTCAGCAGGTACATTCTTATTAGGAAGATTCTTTACTTTAAAAAATCCATGGAATTTAATGATTTCATATAGCAGGAAACTGAGAATTACTGGGCCAAATGCAATAATTCATTTTTGGCAGGTTGTCAGCTAATACATGATAAACATACTTTTTATCAAAATATATTAAAATCCCAAAACAGACATACAGTCAAATTTTTGTCTTTTGGAGCAGAGTACATATTATTATATTCATATATGACTATAGATAAGGCTGAAAAAGCTCCAGTACCGCCAAAGGATTCTCATCTTAATGTTGAGTATCTGAAGAATTCACTATCTCACTCCTACTGATATAGGCAGGATTCAGAATAGTGCTGAAGGTTTAAATGCCCAGTGTTTAAATATGGCCAAGTTCCTTTTCTGAAGCAAATTATCTTAATTTCCCTTGTGAAACTTTCAAATTACTCTTTGAAATATAGTTAAGTAACTGTGTAGATCAATAGCTACACTCAGTTGCTTAAACATTTAATTGATCATCATCCTGCCACCCGGAGCAGACTGTCCTGAGAACATAATGTCCATTAAGTCCAAATACTATTAGTGATGATAAATACTGCCATTTAACTACAATTGGTTTAGACCTCTCAATAAACTCCCTGAAGTGGAAGAATCAATTTTTATTTTGGTCAAGCCAGTGCTAGATATGGCAAACCAATTTCTCCTAATTATGGGCATGTGTTTTTCTAATTATATTTCACAAGAATAGTGGATAGCATTCAGATATCATCTGAGTGCCTTTTTTTTTCTTTAACAAGATTACACGTTAAGCTTTGCAAATCACTAAATGCCTTTTATGAAAAGCCAAGGTTAGAAGTGAGAGGGTGAAGTTCCAAAGGTTGCAAATTTGAACATAGGCCAAGAAAAAAACAATAAATACTGAAATGGGCCCCCATTCCGCTGTAAAAAGGATTTCACCTTTAGAAGGTTCCACTGCATGACAAACATATCAGTTTAGGAAAGATGAGCTGGATTCTGCTTCACTGGATTTGACATATGTGATAATGACCACTATCGCATAATTCTTCTAGTTCAATTGAAAGCCAACTCCTCTTACTGGCCCAGCAGCAGTTTCTGAATCACTCAAAGGGATAGAAACTGGACAGCATGAAAGGCAGCAGCTTTTTTCTTTTCTTAACAGATGTACATGATTTTTTTTAATGGGCTTTGTGCAGTATGTCAGTTTTAGAAGATGAATCTAGTTTTTCCTTTAATAGATGGCAGGCAAAACCATTTTCTCAGATGGCTCAATGGAGTCCTCTACATTTTAAGAGAAAAGTGAATGGGTATGAATTGGTACAATCAGTCTTCCTAACACAAGGACAAGCTCTCTAACCAAAATTTTTCCCTTCCTTACCAAGAAAATCACCAGGGCCTTGCCTATATTTGTAGTGATAGTGATATCTGGTAATCCGCTGAAGCAGAACTCAACCCAAACTTCTGCATCTAGTACACTGAAAGTGTAACAGCAACAGTTTTGGCCAAAGCCAAAACTGGATGCTCAGAATTGATGCTGTATAAATGTAATGATGACAAAACAAAACAAAAACGAACCTGTCACAAATGCAACCGTGAGCACTTTGATTTCCGAAGGGTTAATAAAATAAATAGTTTATAAATGTACGCTTTCATTTCAGATCTCATAATCTGGTAATAAATTATGTGATCTCAGCAGATACCTTCTGCTGTACAGTTCAGGTCACAAGCCATCTGTAAGATGTAAAATACTTCACTAGCAAGCTTGTCTCCTGGCTCAGCCAAAAAGAAAGAAAGCATGGAAAGCAAGCACAGAACACAAAGGAAAGCTGTCAATCAAATTCATTCATGCTATTAGAAACAGTAAAAGAGGGTAGTAAAGTGACCACCTGTAAGAGTAGCCCATAACTTCACAACATGATCACATATCAAACTTTCCAAAATACTTTTACTAAGAAAACCATCAAAATAAAATGCTTATTTTACAATGCTTGGACAAGTTATGCTCTTTCCCCATGGAGTTTTCTGTGTATGTCTTTCTAAAAAGGGCAGGAAAAGATCATTCATTTTCTGCATTATGCATACAGTAAAAATATGTAAATGACCAAATTGTGCTGCACACTTAGAAGGAGCAGATCAAAATAATACTCTTAATCAGAATTCTATTCAGATGTACATGCTGTTCGGAGTGCATAGCAGTTGAAGCACTCTAAGAACAATACAAAAGTACATCCCCAGTCTAATTAACAAATTTTGCTAATAAAAGGCCCCAGAAACATCACTACTGTACTGTGTTCAAACTCCCAAAACATCTGAGGCCTCTTCTATCTACTCTCTTTCACCTCCATGAACTTCTGACCTTTTTCTGGCCATGTCACTTTCCTAACCTTTCCTTTAATGGACTCATTTCGGTCTACAGATGTTTCTATTCGATGTTGACTGGATAACCCTAATTTGAATTGGAGTACACGATACCGTCTCATTTTTCCTGCTCACTTATTTTGATACTTTCTGCTTTTCTACTCCCGTATCTATGTGTGTTTTAGTCTGTTTGGGAGAACAGTGAAAGAGCAGCCTTGGTTCCAAAATACCTCTAATGAAGAACTTTGCTCCGATGAGAATGCAAGAAAGCATCCTCAACTTTTTAGTCCCTCTACACAGTTGTACAGATCTGTAACCCCTAGATTTGTCTAAATGCCAACACTTTTTATTCAACTGTAATCTATTTGGATAGGAACATTTTTTTCAAGAATACATCAGAAAGAACCATTTTTAAAATTCTATGTAAGTATGTAATGTGTTAGCAATGATTATCAATATCATCACAGGTTGTTCATGCATGAAGCATGATTTTAGGGAAGAATTGTATCTGTTTCCATGTGCTTGAAAACGTTTTGAAAACACCCTCAAGTATTTGGCATTTATATATATTCCTGCTACATGTGTCAGTTTCATAAACTTTATTTTTAACTGTTGCTGTTCTCAGCACAGCTCAGGAAATACATACCAGCAAAACAGATGTTTAAAATACCTAAATTACTGAGAAATAATTTAAAATATGCTCTTCCCAGCAACTTAACACCATACTCATGACTAAAATTTTCAGTAGTAACCAAGAAGAGAAAGATCCTTCTCTCTCTTGTGAATGTAGTAGAAAAAATCAGTCTGATAGACTGACAGAAAGACTTTACTTAAGACTAGAAGCAGTTCACTACAAGGCACATCTCCTGAAACAAAGCTATGCCATTCTCCTTGATTCTAACACACTTAACACACAAGAGAACTTGGGTTTACTATCAGCTATGCAGTGAACACTGCGTATTACTGGTGCTCATAGTCCAGTGGCTAAGTCTAAATTTCAAAAAAGTACTATTGTTACCATAACATCAACATATCATCATATTACTGCTTAGAAATCCCCTTTCAATGGCAGAGGCTAAGATACGATTTAGTAGAAAGAATATGTACAGGGAGAAGATTGCTGGTGTTAGGAACATTGCAAGCTTTCCTTTTAGTACTGAATCAAAGGACAGCAAACTGAGAAGCAGCCCAGAGGAGAAGAAAGCTGTGTGAACAGTATAATCTCTCTTTGAGTGTCTTTGATCTCTTGATCTTTCCTGATCTGCAGAAAACCAGAATTTTATTTCCTTTCCTATCATACAGTCTATGAGATTGATTTCAGTAGTTTTAATTTCAGAGACACAATATTCACAAGTCATTTTTAAAACTGCAACACAGCAGATATTTTGCAACTTAATTTTAATCTTTGATACAGAGTGGCATTGATAAAAATGATTTTGACTTATAAAATCCGCATCTGCATTTAAAGAATGTCAAAACCTTGCATTATTTAGAAGAGTGATTAAAATCAAGCTGCAGTGAGCCCTACAGTATCTCAGACTCCATGCATTTGTTTCTAATAATAAAGGCCCTTAAGGGATCCTTACCCGTTATGTCAAACCAAAGTGGTGTTCCAAGAGGTTCAACAGCTATCACACCAATCATGTGAGCAACTGGGTCACTTTCCATCACCGTAAAAGAAAAAAATGATTCCTCAAAATAAATAGGCTCTGTGGGTGGGACAGGCTTTGGAATCCATTCTATGTAAAGCCGTGTAGTCGAAGATTTTTGTGGACGACCATTATCTACAGCTTTAATCTGTGAAAGAGACACATCTTTTAGGCTACAGGATCACATAAATCATTATGTCACATAAATAGAAAGCAGTAATAAGCTCCAAGCATGTTTGCTTGTGTGAGATATTTCCAAAAAGGTTAAGTGTCTCTCAAAGTGCCACTTGCCCTTCATTATCTGGGCAGCAAATGGAGAAAAAGTATGCAGCACCTGATAGCAACACAAACCGTTACCATAAATTCACTTTTATTTTGCTTTCTTCCTGAAGGTGAGCACAACTGATTGTTTATGTTCTCTCATGACATACGCTATCTGTCAAGTTCTGGAAAAGAATAGCAGTCCTTGATACACAATACAAACATCCGAAATAATCCGTTAATAAAAACCAAACAAACACACAAAACAATACTTCTGGATTTGTTGACACTTTCTTCCCTCAGATACTGCAGTCACTCACCTGCCAGCTACTGAATAAGAAATGAACAGATAAAAGAACACTTTACATATTCATTATATACAAGATTTTCACTCACTGAAAGGATATCGTAGTCCCTTGCTGCAGAAAATTTCTTTGATGAAACCACTCCAGTTTTTGGTTCAATGAAGAATTTGCCATGTTCATCACCATCTTCAATGCTGTAGGAGATCTCTGCATTGGGGCCTTCATCTTTATCTGCAGCAATAACTCGATAGATCGGCTCTCTCCGAGCACTTCTCTCTCGCTCTGGCTTACCACGCTCTGGAAGCCGAATTTTGTAGAATTTTTGCAAGAATTGAGGCTTGTTGTCATTCTCATCTAAGACCTTCACAATCACCCATGCAACTGTTGATTTTGCAGGAGTACCATTGTCTGTTACTGTCACCTGTTTTTATTAAAAAGGGTAAAGTTAGAGCTCAAACATGGTCCTTCCAACAATGCTCCTCCCTAAATGACATTTTCCTACAGCTGCTTAAACAACTGTAGTTATCCCCTAACTTCAGTTAAAGCAGTTGCCTAAAGCTGTTAGGTGAGTATTTACAAAAAGCACAACAAAAGTATATTCAGGTATTATTTTAATATTTTGACTCATGAAATGCAACATGAAATGCAAATATTCATGCTCATCTCTAACAGATGTTATGATATCCACATCTATGAATATCTGTTCCCTTTAGTACTTGTAATGGAACACCACCACATACCTTTCAGTTCACAAAAAAACCCCAACCAAACCCAATGAGAAAACCTAAGCATATCCCAAATGAGGAAATTACAAAGGGTATGGGATAACATGTTCATTAACATAAAATCAACATTGCCCTGGACGAAGAAAAAACAAAAGCAAATGTGAGAAAAATCTATTTGATTGGAATGCAACACCAGTTTTGAAGGCATTACTGACATAACAAAGAGAATACTAAAACATGAGAGAATAACATGAAGCTAATCTAAAATAACTGCATAAGAAAGTGCCAACTGGCACTCAGAAAACACAAGTTGGGAATAAAAAATGGGGCATATTAGTTATTATGTAAGCAGAAGTGCAATCAAAGATCAAATTTAATAGCAAAAAGTAATAAACCCTCCAACCCATCTGGTCACCATTTCAATGCTCAAATAATTAGCCAGATACTCAGCACTTGGGTCATAATACTGTCCACCATTCTGTGCATTTCTGGGTTTCTTTCCAACCCATTATCACAGTTGTAAACACAAAACTAACACATGGGAAAACTGCTACTTTAGGCTGGGCTGTCTGTCAGTATCACTCTGTAGTTAAGAGTTCTTCTGTCAGATACTTCAGAGACTTTTAGTTAAAAACTTTAATAACCAGTTGGGATTCAAAATGAACAAAGAATGAAGAATTGTAAGTTACACCAGCAGGCAATAAACAATGTTCCAAACTAAAGAGCAATGAGCTTTAACTGCTATTTTATATAGAATGATGAAAGCAGGAGGATTTATGTACCATTACGTGACATTGTAATCCTAAAAATAAACTTTCTGAGTTCTGTACATGTTAGCTTAAGGTTATAAAGTTAAGCTTAAATTAGCATGACTGCTACCAGACAACTGCCCATAACATTACACCGTGAGTGTGACCTCTGGCGTAAGTTTTGGCCCAGAAAAAGCAGCACACACACAGACACACACACATGTTGCTTAGCTGCAGCATGAGAATTCACACAATTTAGACACAATTTTCAACAGGCAACTTTGATGTGGCCACCCTATTCCAGGGATAAGGTGTAAGCAGCCAAAGCCGTATGTGCCATGTGGCCTCAGGATCAGAAAACAATCCACAGCTCATTTTATTTACTGTATAAATCTCATACAAAACCCAGTATAATACATAGAGAAGTAAAAGTCATGATATACCAATTTTAAAACCAGTATACATAGCGGTCGTCAAGAAATAAGACATAATGGACATGAAGTGCTTTGGGAAACTGAGACAATCAGATTTGATGAGGCAATCTGAAAAGAGAATTATATAATTACTTTAAAATTTACAGGAATACTATGTCTAGTACTAAATCAGATTTGCCATTCAATTAATTTTGTTACTATTACTTCTAGAAACACACTGTAGAGGAAATTCTGCCCCATTGCTACTTAGGTACAAAGCGCTCTTCTCAAAGCTGATATGGAAATGAAAATAACGATAAAAAAATTGATCCAACAGCTGCATTAATCCAGCTTGCAATGCACCAAAGGGATACAGAAGGCCCAGGAAGACTGCACACATACTGCAATTATGCAAAAGGATAGTTTGTGCTATCAGGGAATAAATACATACATCTCCAAGTCTCTTCAGCCAATGCATTCCTATTGAAACACCTTTCCAAGGATTTCACAAGTTTTGAGTAAGTCTAGAGTTGCTTCTCTGTCTTTAACATTAATTTGGCCAACTCCCTTTGCAGTCTTTTATCTATCATCCAGGACAAGAGGCACAATTAACATTCCAGATAAATCTTAGGACATAAGGATCCATGTGAATATTAGGTCTTCACAAAAGCTGAAGTACCATGCCTTTACACTGCTTGACAACATTGAGAAACTGGATGACTTAAAGTTCTCTATGTGTTTTCCTTTCATGCTGTTTGACATAGAATGAGAAAAGCTCTTAAATAAACTCCAGGCAGTCAATTAAATGTAGCTAAACAAAAGCATTATGTCACAAGTTCCATGCTCTTGGACTCCAGCTCTGTAATGCACGTCTTGCAACTGATGTGATTGGTAAATACGTTATGCAGAAAACAGGGCTACTCACATACCATCTTTTTGTGTTCTCCATATTATAAAAACATTCTGCACTTCTTTTTCAGAAGCCTATACTCAGCAAAAGTTAGGCTGAAATAGTATCCCAATAATTACACAGAAAGATAAAAAGAGGAATCACACGCCTTTTAACAATCACACCCTTTGTACCACTTGAAGGAAAATCTTTGTTTTGAGATATAGAAACAAAACTGCATTTAATCTGTACCTTTACTCTTTTTTACCAAAAAAGCTCCAACACACTGTTTTTGTAAGATAGGTGGTTATCTGCATTACAACCTAATGAATATAGAAGGAAATTACTTATGAAATCCAGTTTTTTAAATTCTTCATATAGTAATCAAGCCTGGCAAACTTAATTCTCTATAAACGAGCAATGAACTTACAGTCACTGTTTTTCAGCAAGCTAAATAAATTATTTACCTCCAGTATGTGCTCTCCCTGCTGCTCTCGATCTAGTTTTCTGGATGTGGTTGTAATTAGCCCTGTAAATGTAAGAGAATAATTAATCAGATCCTTCAAGAAAATAATCTGAATGTAGGTTAGGTCAAATCAGCAGTTACTGATATCCTCAATCTCAGTTTCTTCTTAGGTGGCCACTTCCATTTTTGTAACATTTCTGCTTTCATTAAGGGAAGGGGTGAGGGGTTTCCAGTCCTTACAAGCTGTGAAAATATTCTCTGCAATCTGAAAACTAAGCTGTTCTAATACTTAAGACAAACACAGTTCAGTGTTCCAACACATCTGTGAATGTTATGTTTCTGACAGAAGTAATGAAAGTAATTCTCCCACATGAAATCTTGCTTTCAGAGGGCATTCACACGCATTTTTCAAAGGGTGCTGACAGACATTATCTGAATTAATTACCAATCTCTTCAGAAGAAACACCTATTTGTAATATTAGTGATAAGGGCAAAAGAAGAGATGAAGTACTAGTGGAAAACAGAGCAATTTGTCTGTGTTGGCCTAATTTCACAATGACAAGCAGTCAAACAGTTGCTGTTAACAATAGCAGAGAACAACCACAAGTTTTTGATGTATTATATTATGTCACAAAACTTTGATACACTCCCGATGCAAGATTAGGAAGGTGTGATGGGTTTTGCTTTAAATGAGGGAAGTCAAAGAGTAAGAGGTAACAAAAAGACAGAGAAATCTAAATCCAGAAGGATCTTATTTGAATTAATTCTCCTTAATTGTTCAGAATTTTAACTACTGAGTTTCATGAGAAGTAAACTTGGTCAACTCTCAATTACAGCAGAATGATCTGCTCTTGTGTGAGTTAACTGTGCCATGGATGCAGCCACAAGAGAATTCAGTTTTCTTGCTTCACAAAAACCATTAACCTTTTTGCAGGTACAAGTTGGCCCCACAAACACCATTGCTCATGTGGGACTGAGCCTGTGCTAGTAAATTCTGCTAGACCCAACCTGGCCTTTCACGAAGCAAACAGCAAGGTTTGGATTTGCCCAGCTTAAGGAACTACTGATCAAAGCATCTCATAGTCTCCAAAGCAGCAACACAGAGAACACAGCAATGTCAGGAGATATTTTATCCAACGATCCCAGCTTTTGACAGTGAAAAGAAAGCACTGTCATCTTGATCCTTAATTGCCAAACTGGAAAACAGGGAAGCAATTACCCAATGAAGGATGAAATAGAGATCAAAATACAGGCGGCATACTTCGTGTTCCATTTACCAGCTCTAGTGCAATTTTTTTATTAAAATGACCTTATGTAAGGAAAATTAAAATCCACTTATAAAGTTTTCAAAGCTGGTCTACAACAAAAAAGCCTTCAATTTTGTCTCTCAGCTGATAAAAAGCAGAGTATGCAATAAAAGCAATAAAGACTTCAATTTCACTTAAAAGAGAAAGGCCATGAGAAACAGGGTTGTATACCACAGGTGCATAGCTACTCAATGCTTCTGACAAAAGCAGCTGTAGTCTACTTATACAAAAAAAAAATAGCCTATACTAAATAATATGAACAAAACCTATATCAGGTGATATTACAGCTGTAAAATGTTCAAACAACTATTCTCCAAAAAACAGATAGTGCAAATAACAGCTGTTTCAATTACAGCCAAATCTGCCCTTGTTTTTCCAGCAATTTTGTTTGCCATCATATCAAATCCATTCTTTATCAAGTATTCTAGACAATGGTGTGTCATCTTCTCCTGCTTTGTATTTTGATGCTTTTACAGCACATAGAAGATACACGTGCTATTGTTAGGATACATCTTTTGCTATTATGAACTGAGTTGTCCCTAGTTATAAAGAAAGAGGGAATGAAAATTAAAACATACAGAAAACCCAAACAAACAAACCAAACAAATAACAAGGAAAAAAAGCTGCATTATTACTGTGAATTTAGGAAGGGCAGGGGGAAAAAAGAAAATGTTATGACAGTTGTCTATTAGCCTTCTTGAGGTAATATTTTCACACAGAGATGACAGCTGTGAACAGTGACACCGAAAAATATTTATTGCCACATATTCTAAAAAGCTTTACTTTCCTGGCTATGTCTGGGCAACACATTTTCTTTTCACAGGCTCTGTGGGAAACAGAATAGGACTGTTAGTTGGAAGTGAACAAGTGGCACAGCCGATGCCTTGCCTCCTTCCAGCAAAGGGACTTGCAGATGACTTCAAGAAACACAAGTTTCTATTGAGTACCTCTGCAGAAAGCCAGCACAAGCCCTCCCATGGAGCATTAATCTCAAGGCCCACCTCAGTTACAAGAGAAAAGACTAGACTGCAGCACAGCCACTAAAGGAATTGACTGCTGAACAGCTGGGTTGAGGATGGGCAAAATCTCAAAAAACACAGGAAAAATAAAGCAATCCTAGCAGAAATATCTCATGATGCTTGCATTTCCCTGAATATACAATAGTTAGTCTACATCCTCTGACAATATTAAGATTCCATCTCTCACAGCAGCAGTAAGTAGAGAATTACGTAACATCAGACAAATGGCACCTTTCAATAGCTTCCTATCCATTTTTTCGTCATCAAGAGCCATGAAGACTGGAGCCACCCCTAAAAGTAGCAATTAATACTTGGAGGAAAAAATATTAAACAAAAAACAATTCAAAAGCTTTTGCTGTAAATACTCATGACAAAATTCTACCATGTATCACTACTTTACACACTAGTGATTGTTAATGGAAGTCTTGTTCCAGATAAAATTCCTGTTAATGAAGTTGGTCAGTGCAACTGAAATGGGTAAGCAGAAAAATATCCTGCAAGAAGAAAATATATATGCTTTGATCTGTTAAAACCTCCAGTCTTTTCAGCCAAGCATGCCACACTTCTGTTAAAACACTTCAGACCAATAACAGAAGGGCTTAGTCTTCACCATATATATCCTGTATATTCAGCAGAAACTAATGCCAACAAAGGAAATGTAACACTTCTGGATTTAGACTCACATACACATGCATGACATTCTTTTTATTTAACTCTTTACTGCTAGACACTTTCCTAAGTGCAAATTTAGCTTCAGTGAAATGTTTCATTTCAGCTTAAGACTATAAAAGGTTTGATTATTGCAATCACTACGTTCTCCTATTTTCACCAAGTTTTTCTATATTACAGAATGTTTAATGCTGCACCAATAGATTTCGTCCATTATTGAAGAGCTTTCCTGAACTACGGCTGTGATAATAAGGTCAAGTGTTCCCATGCACTGTGACTGCCTGTTAAGAGGGCTGGGGAGAATCTTTGGATCTATTGTAAGCTCCCTGCAACAAAAGCCACCACTCTGCTCTGTTCCTAAGTTTTTTAGATTGAGCTCCTTCTCTTTTCTGTAACACTCTGTATATATCCTTGCTGTGCCCTCCCTCTAAAAAAATAAATGCATGACATCCTTTTGCGTACACCACATCCCCACAGGAGTGGCAAGCAAAATATTTCAACTGAGCTCTGAAGAAGTCTGTAAAACAATCAGTTCTGAAATCCTTCTTACGAGGTGGGGAGAACGTGTTTATTGCTGAATGAAATAACAGCATGTATGAGAAACAGGTCACTGTAGCAAACTATTCTACTTCAAAGCTAAACTGACTCAGAGCATTGTTTCATATTCTTGCATTTTCCTTCTGCCTCCTTTTATCCCCCCCCGCCTTCCCAAAACCGACAGGAACAATAAGCTCCAGTAAATCATATCACTGACTATTATTTCACCTAAAATCAATGTCATTACAGCAAGATGGGTCAGGCATTCTTGAGAGATGCAAGTTTATAACACACATTTCTAAGATAATGAGGAGGAAATGGTATCTCTAGTGAATTGGTGCAACTTTTGTATTTAGTAATATTTAAAAACTTGCCTCATCAGAAACACTTTCACAACAGCAGCTTAATAATTTAGAGAGTCTTTGGATAAATCTACATTCAGATAAAACTTACTTCAGATTTCTATTTTAAATAGTAGCAAAACAAACATACAAAAATGCAACTAACAGCATACAATTACATAAATATAAAAACACCTGCTACATTTGGAACAGAAATTAGCACCAGAGATCAGATATTAGCAGGGATTTATTTCACCTCAGTTCCCAGCTACATCACATTACCTCTGTTTCTAAAAACTATCACATCAACAACAATTTTCATTCAATGCTGAAATGGCAATATCTTTAAAAAAACATAGACTATTAGGTGGGCACTGTGTTAAGAATTATCTATTAGCTATCTTTATGGCAAGGATGATATCAGTGATGAAAGAAGTAGCATCAGAAAAAGCGGTCTTTGCAAGGGGAGGAGGAAGGCCCAAAGTTTTTATCTTGCTCTGTATATATCCTGCATTCCCACGCATTTGTGCTTTTACAGGTATCTACAGACTTTCCAACTGCACATTCAGCTTGAGATGATGAAGATTCTGGAGCTGTGAGTTTGCCTGTTAGACATGGCTAATCCCCAAAATGAACCAAAAGACTTAAGCAGATGCCACGTGTACTATGCTGCCTCCAATGAGTCTGAACTGATAGGCTTGATTTGAATTAGTATAACACTATTTGAATTGCAGCATATGAAAAGAAATACAGCTTCTCTGACCTTTGAATGCATTGGCACTGAAGAATTAAGGACATACAGGAAGCAGCTAAAGATTTTTTTATCACTAACTTCAACAGATACAAGATAAGCTAAATATCAGGGAGGCCAATTTGGTCAATGTGGTTTTTGTCCTCTGTGTTAAATGCAAATCATAACTAACCAGCAGAAATGGTTTCTCTGGACTACATCAGTCAATTATCACTTAAACTCTCAGTCATGATTACTGCAACTTAGTCAATTATTATTTTAGCTCTCATTCCCCCACTTCAACCCCAAAACCAACAAATTACTAGTGAATATTAGAGAGTTTTCTTTTTTCTAATTTTCAACATATTGTTATAACTTCAGATCTGTTTACAAGGTCTCAATATGTAAATCAGTCTAAAATTTGAAGGAAGTATGGATTTTAAATTCACATATGGCTGTATGTAGTTAATCATGTTAACTACTGCATAACATAATCTGAAAGCACTGGGCAAATTACAGCAAATATTCTGTAAGTCAAAGACCAATTATGTCTCTTTAAGAGATAGAAATACTGTCTCGCTTCAAGGCAGGGTTTCCAACTAATCTTCCAAATTTAACAAATAGTGTATTATATCCAATTCAAGACAGCTTTCCCTTCTAGACAGAGAAATATATCTTTCTTTTGTATGACAGACTAGGAAGTTCACTGGAATCAGCAGTTCCCTCCTCACAGAAGTACTTGGTGTGATCAAATCATGTCTTAGACATCTCTCATAAAACAGTGAGTGTCAAGTCTCACTGTCTGAAAGACCTCTTATGACATCCTTTTAAACTTGTTCCAGTATCTCAGCACTTTCCAAACTATGAACAAAATGACTGAATACACAATAATCCATGATTATTTCATCACTGACACATGAAGACGACAATTTTTTTCAGTCTTTCAACTGATTTCAAGTTAACTATGTTTTACACCTAACTTACCTTACAGTCAATGACCATCAGAAAAGGCCAACATTTTCCTTCTAAAAATGTTCAGATAAGCTTTTTGGCAAGACTGTAGTCAAGTCTTGTTTTCTATGTAGGCCAAAAAAAGGCTTCACCACCAAAACAAATGAACAGGTTAATAAGAACAATAAAATTTAATAGCAGAGGGATTGAATAACAGATTCCAACTTTGCAGCTGGCAAAAAATACACTCTGGGTCTTACTAGCCGTGTAACAAATGATGATGACTATAAGCTAGAAAGTGTAATATATCACCAGTTTCATACATCGCCATGAAGGCAGACTGCTGAGTTAAAAAAGAAACAAGATAGTGCCAACAAGCTATCATACTGGAGCAATCATATCATAAAGGAACTGAACTTTGGTTTATACAGTCTTAAAGATAATTCCTTAGCAATTTCATTTGTTTTTCATTCCTAAACTCTTCCTTGTTCTAAGCACCTTAACAACTCTCATTGAAACCAGCAACAGAATTGTCACCAGTGATGTTCTAATGCTGAAACAGGATTGTAAATATATAGTCCCAAAAGAAACTAGGGATCTCATTTACAAGCACCTTAAATGGCTGGAAATGCCTCTTCTGCTCAAGTAAAACATTGAAAAGCAAACATTACTGTTCTTTCAATAAAGGCTACAAAAATGATACCACTTTCCAAGAAAAACTGAGAGCCAGGATTCTTCTTTCAATTCTCCTAGCCATATACTCTGTCCATTAGTTATGCAATTGCTAGCCTGTTCTCTCTGGCCTTTTGAATTTTTTTTTTTGCTATGCAGTTGTTTATGTAGGACAAAGATTCATTCTGCCTAGCAGAGCTCACAGCCTGTGCCTAGCAGACTTTTCTGGGTAGTCTAAATGCACTTCTGGGGCTAAAGGACTCATTTTCCACTTCTATATATAAACTTTTTGATCAGAGTAATTACAAAAATGAGTTACAATACCCTAGCTGTAGAAAAATGAAAATGGAGACATACTGCAGTGCACTCTGATTAAATCACTAGTCCGTTTTTGTTAAGTATAGCATGATGGCACTCAACTAGTACAGTCTTTCATAGTTTTGGTGCCTTTTCCCCTTCAATTCTCATATGCAGCAGTTCAAGCAAAAGCCAACAGGACACTCCCACAGTGTACAGGCACCTAAGTAAACTCCAGACTGCAAAGTCTGAAACGCATTAGGAATTATGCACTCTATTTGCTCTTCAGATCACCTTTTCTTTTTACTTCGGTACTTCCTTATTACTGTTTCAGATGCTGGTGCATATGCTCTGGATTTCATCCACAAAAAACACCGTTGGCACATTTGTCCCAGATGAATACTTCTTGCCTTTTGAATGGTGCTCCAGGAAAAGTCAAGCAATAATTGAGATCTCAGTCCTACCCAAGTCAGGACTGCATCAAACAAGGGATAACACCCTTTCCATAAGGGTGTATTTGTGTGGCACATTTATTGAAGTACAGTACTATCACAGAATATGCTGAGCTGGAAGGGACACACAAAGATCATCAAGTCCAGCTCAGTGTTTATTAGCTTGTTGCTTGTTACCAAAACAGACTGTAAGCTTTGTATATAGGATCAAAAAGTAGGTTGCTTCATCCTACGGCTAATATTTCATACCACCAGGCACCATGTTTATCTGTAGCCAGGGAATTTAACTACTCAGTCCTACTTCTACTATAACGTGTAAGTGCAAAGTGCGCATCTGAAGTTGAGTCACTTACCTGAACTATTTTAACAGCATCCTGGAGTTTGCTGAGCAGAATACTCATTAATCGTATTCGTGATTTGAGCATGAAGCAAAGACAAGCAACCCACCAAAGATTACTTATGTACAGCATAAGAAAGAAAAAATAATTTACATAAAACAGCTAAGCCATCCAATCCAACAAACACTGTAGAACTTCCATTTCAACTAGATTTCAAATGAAGTATAAAATCAGTGTTTAATGATCATATAATTGTAGAAAATTCCACAAATGTATCTAACTAAAGTAAAGCCATGTAGCTTTGTATATTATAATTAGTCACTGACTACAGTATTTTTAGTCTGAATTTACTAAGACAGGGGTATTAACTTCTTTTGCAGTAATTTTTTAGTAGTAAAATTATTTGGGAAATAATGAAAATAACTATATAAATAACAACAAACACCCAAATAGCTACATTAAAAAAATAAACCTATGTCTATGATCCTGCATTCTGAGTGCTTGAAAGCATATGGTTAAGTCCAGTTTCACTGTCATTCATATTCTTTTGCTAGTTTCTGTCATACAAAAGATAAAACCCAGAACTGTAAGTCAAAAGGAGTATAAGACAGAATCACAAAAAATTGTATTTAATAAATAATACCAAATAGCTAAAATATTTTTGAATGAAAGATTAAACAACAAAACCCACATATGGTTATTTTAAGGAAACCAGTAAGTGATGATACATTTCCTCTAGAATGAACTTTGATCTTACTAACAACAGAACACTATAAATTTTTGTTACTTCTTTGCTTACTTTGTGAAAATACTCTTGCCTTCAAAAGCCACACCAATTCAAAGCTCAAATACCTTCAGTAATTAACTCTAAGTTACCTGATGTCCATCGCTCACTTTTTCATCTCATTTTGAGATATACCATCTTCAATAATTAAGTACAGAATTATTACCATAAAATCACACCATCTCGCAAGACCGTTTTAAACCTGACATAATCTTACTTTATTTATAGTGCTTTGAACTCCCTATACATTTGAACCCTAAAATACTAATTTCTAAGTGAGAACTTGCAGATTCATACAATGCTGTTGCCTCTCCCCCCCTTTTTTTTAATTGTGCGTTATTTCCTACATTTACAATACAGAATGTACTAGAATACGTGTGCTGCAGTCTTATCTGCTGATTTAAAGGGAACTGCTTCTGTAAATGAACCATGTATATAAAGAACTTCATGCAATGCTCATAACAGAGATGATCAGGTAAACTGCTGTCAAAGATCCTGTCTTGGCTCTCAGCAAAACTGAGAAACAATTTTATAGCTCACTTCTAATTAGTTCTTGAACTGTGACTCCACTGTGAATTTTTCAGATAGAAAAATTATATTACTTCATATAGAACTACATTTTTTTCTGTGATTGATCTTCTACTTTCATTGATTAAAAAAAAAATCAAGCCAAGCTAGATGTCAATCAGGGCACTAATTCTGAATAATCTTTTCTTATTACGAAATTAATCAATACTAATGTCAAAACATTGTTATATACACAACTTAAAGTTACACTACTCAGAGATGCTACCAAGCAAAGACTGTTATCTTTGAAAGCATGTGTGAAGGTGGGACTTTGCAAGTGGGTAACAACAGTATCTGATCACTCTCTTCCTTGGCTAGAATTATAATTTTGCATATTATATACTGCAGCTCAAAAGAACATACGACATAGGGAGAGTCTGGCTGCATTACCATTTCAAATGTACCCTTGGCAAGTCTGCATATGGCACGAAGCTGAGTGGCACAGACCACACAACAGAAGGACTGGATGCCACCCAGAGGGACCTAGACAAACTTGAAAGGTAGGTTCACGAGAACCTCATGAAATTCAGTAAGTCAAAGCACAGGGTGCTGGGTCAGGGCAATCCCAGCTATGAGTCCAGACTGGGAGAGAAAGTCTTTGAGAGCAGCTCTGTGGGGAAGGACTTGGGTGTTCTTGTGGATGAAAAGCTGGATGCTTTTCATGTGGATGAAAAGCTGTAATGTGCACTTGCAGCCTGAAAGACCAACCACTTCCTTGAGCTGCATCTAAAGCAGCATGGCCAGCAGGTTGAGGAAGGGGATTCTGTCCTTCTGCTCTGGTGAAACCCCACCTGGAGTGTGGCATTCCAGCTCTGAGGCTGGTCCTCAGCAAAAGAAATACATGGATTTTTTAGAACAGGTCCAAAGGAGGGCTATGAAAATGACCAGAGAGCTGAAGCATCTCTCGTATGAAGACAGACTGAGAAGTTGGATTGCTTGCAATGGAGAAGAGAATGCTCTGGGTAGACTTTATATCAGCCTTCCAGTACCTAAAGGGGGCTTCTAAAAGAGGAGAGCAGCTTTCCACATGGGCAGATAGTGGTGGGACGGGAGAGTAGTTTGAAACTGAAAGAGGGAAGATTTAGATTAGATGTTAGGAAAAAATTCTTTACTCAGAGGGTAGTGAAGAACAGGAACAGGTTGCCCAGAGAAGTCGTGGATGCCCCATTCCTGGAAGTCTTAAGACCACACTGAATGGGTCCCTGAGCAATCTGATCTAGTGGGTGGTGTTCCTGCCCATGGCAGGCAAGTTACAACCAGATGAGCTTTGAGGTCTCTTCCAACCCAAGCCTATATTCCCATGACTGCTGCATCAGAATATGGTAATATTGAAAAAGAACTTCACCTTATTTTACTCTTCGTTTACAACACAGATCATCCAGAGCATGACCTGAAGTTTTTATTTAGTTCCGGGGACAAAAAAAGGAAAAGGAAAGGACTTCTGTGCCTCCCATTTATTTTCCCAAAAGTTCTTCTTTGCCAAAGAGATGTAAGAGAACAAATAAAATAATTTTTAAAAGCCCCAACACCACCACCTAAGATTTAAAAGAAGTGGTCTCTTCATAAATGCTTTCAAGTAATTTTTAAAATAGCAGCCTCTGTTATAGCAAAGTTTCTATATTTCCAAATGCTAAATCCCTAGATAGTGTAGAGTGAGTAGATATGAAAATATTATTAGAAATTTCAGGTATGAACTTGTTTTCCCTGTTACAAAAAGTAGTCTGATAGTACTTCAAGTGCTTTTAAAAAGGAAAATCAAAGTAGCTTCTTGAAGAAACTCTTTTTACAAACATTTGGGCCAATTCTGGACATATTTTCAGTTAAAAAAAATCTGTTCTAGAGACAGTATAATCAAATACTTTACTTTCACTGCATGTCACAGGTAAACAAACACTCAAGCACATGGAGGCTGCTACATACACTTCAAGCTGTGTGACATAAGTGAACAATAATTGAGCCTGGCATTGCTTACAGTTACAGAAGTCACATGAAAAAATTCAGCATTTTGATCTTTATTTAATTTTAAATCACATAATCGTGCAATATACCAACTCTGGTTTTATTTGAGTTCCAAAGTATTACGTCAATTGGGATTAAAACCCTCAAGTAGTTAAACGACAAAGATTTCCTTTGTTAAAATGAAGCCAATACTACTCTGCGGTCACTGGCCCTTGACTTCCTCAGCAAGTAATTCTCCAGTGTTATCGGAAACCCATGGAAGTTGTTTGCAGCTGTACCCACTTCCCATTTCACTTCTGTCTCCAAATCCGACAGACACACACACACGCACGCACGCACGCGCACACACACACGCTGCTTTAAAGGTTACTGTGTAAAATGCACAGGATACAGTTATGTTCTGAAACAGGAAATTACTCAAAGCTTCTGCTGAACTCCCCAATTAATAACCTTATCTAAATGGACTACTTCCTACACCATAGGATTACTAATTTCCTCAAAGGTATGTCCATAACATTTTCATAATAATACCGAAGTGCTTCATATATAAATTAATATATCTTTACAACACTCCCAAGTAATTAGGTCATGCAATTATTTCTATTTTACACCTGCAAAACCTAAGTATGGGAAAATTAACAACTTGAAATTGATTTTGGCATTCTCCTGTCCAGGTTGTGAACCCAAGTCTAGTTTTCAGCAGTATGCATCATTTTCTACCAAGTTTCATTAAAGCATAGAAAACGATACTTCTGTGGTCAGCATTTCTGCCAATCTGACTCAAAATTGTTATATGGAGCAATATCAGGTACCTCCCTTCCTCATTTACTATTATTATTATTTTAAATTTCTGAGGTAAGGCATGGCTTCTCAAGAAAGTGATTTTTGCTACCCAGCCCTGATTGCCTCCCCAGGCCAAATCTGGTTGGTGCAACAAATGTAATGGAAGTCCTGGGGATGTGGAAAGAAATGTACCAATGGGGTAAAATATCAGAAATTATTTCCAGCCTGAATATATGCACAAGGTAATACGAAAGGAGTATAACGGCCCTATATGGATACCTAGTTAGGATTCAATTTTCTTACTCAGTAACACTAAGGAGAGCTGGAACTCCTTTCACCATGCAAATTCAGATTTTGCCATTCTAGCGTGCACACTGCCACTTACAAAGCAGTATAACCTTCTCTCAGGCACCTTACCTCAGCAATCATAATCACAGAAAGCCTGAAACATGGAGCAGTAGCCATATTTAAACACCATGGCATGGCAAAACTATTTTACCCATATGGAAACTGATACAGAGTTCAGCGAATTCAGTGAGCTTTTTTTGTTTAGAGAGAGTTGAGTCTAATGTCTCTAGTTCTACAGCAATTAAGGAGCTCTCCCTAGCTCTTAAATTTCTATGTTTTACATATGACTTGCTGAGTTGTTCTTGTTAGTCATTTAAAAGTTAATACCTCTCTTCTAATTTCACATTATGTTTGTCATCCCACAATTAAAGAAGTACAGCTAGAAGAAAAGTACAAAACAGGAAACAATGATAGGAAAACAATTTGGTTGACAATGCCATTATGGGGAACTGTAAGCACCCATTTTAAACTGGGGAGCTAGTTTGCAAACCACCCTTACAATTCTTACTGGGTGCAACAAAAAGCCGCTATTTCATGCATGTCCTTTCCTCCTCAGACAGAAAGAAATTACATGGTTTTGATTTAAAACTTTTAGAAAAATCAATACAGTAACTCTTTTGAATAGGCACTAATAGATCAATTTCTAAATACATAACTTCTAAATCCAAATAGATTAGAAATTATAAAATCATAATTCATCAACTCATAAATGTACACTTATGTACAATGGTATCATCAGCTATTACTAGTAGATGTCATACTAATTACCCGTTCCACTTTCTCTAAGAAAGCAATCCTGCTACCAAATGTCATGCTTCCACCACTTCTCAGAAGCAAAAAAGTAAATTAAGATATTGTAATATGAAAGGCACAAAGATGAGGAAAAATACATATTTTTCTACTCAATATGACTGTGTTCATGTGAAATAGAAACATTCATAAGTTTGTTCCAAACATTAAAATAATAAATTGTATTTTGTAAATACAGCCATGGAGTTTACATCAGTGATATGTAAAACTTTTTAGTTCTACAAGTCCCGAATAGCTCACAAGCAAATAAACCACACCTGCAAGAAACAGAAATAGTACTAAACTACTATTATATGTACCATATATATTACATGTGCTTATATAGGCATTGTATATGTATTTTGAGCTCCAAGGCACAAATCCCAGAACTTGTTTACTGCTATATAATCCTTTGCTTTACATGAGTGTTGCTAAATGTGCAGATCTTTTCTGAGCCTCAGTGCACTAGCTCTAGTGCTAAGTGCTGAGAATTAACCACAGAGTCTCAGGATGTGTGTTCAGAACAGCTATCAAACCACACAACTTCAGCTCTTTCTACCTAAATGTACTAACATGAGTTGAAACCCTTCCACTTCGTCAATTACTTCTGCATTTATTACACGCTATTTTGCAAGAAGTTAAGCAGATATAAAGTAGTTATCATCATTTACACGTTTTTCTACAGTTGTGTTCAGATTGAGCATTAAAGTTGTGGAATTAAGTCTTTGTTTGCATTCTCTCTGGCAAATAATATTATGATAACTACTTTTATTCAACCTGGACACCTCATATGTACAGCACCTTTTTTTCATTACATGGAAATTCCAAAGATAAATAAAATGTTATTTCATTTGCTTTCATGAAAGACCAAGTATATGTGAAGAGATTACAAAATGTCCAGTGATGTACTGAAATATCCTGCTCCACAAAGTGAAATAGCATGTTAAGAAAAACTTATCAGTGTTTCCTTAAGTTATTTTAAAATTATTTGAAATATAAAAGATGTTTTAAAGTCTCAGTGAAGAAGATGTTTTAAAGTCTCAGTGAAGATTTACCGAAGGGGATACTTGGAATATGATTGCAGTAAGAAGCATGCAGACACTACTTAAGCCAGTAGCATTTCTGAGAAACAGACCAGTCAGTCAATAGTTCTTGTCATGAAAAGAAATATCTTCTTTTGGTGAAAGATTAACTATATCCTACAAAGGTCCAAGTCAGTGAGTTTCTAAAAATTCAGGATTATTGCATTAAGACACAGACATCTTAGTCTGGAGTCCACAAAATTCTAGAAATGCATTAGCTACATCAGGAGAATAGAATGCAGTGTTTCGCTTGATAGAGGTTACGTGTAGGTTGTTCCTATTTATAATCTGCCTTACTACTATGTATGGGAATTCTAGCTGTGGACCACAATACCATAGCATTAAACTTTATAAAGAGAAAGAAAACAATGGATCCTTGACCTGGAGAAGAGATAATAACACATTGCCACCTGAAACATACTTTTAACACTCACCACATATTTTAAGAATCCCAATGCTACCTTTTAGTTGACTTGAACTGAATGTCATTACAGTCCTCAACTCACCTTTGGGGATGCACAACGGCACATACTTAACTCACACTGTCACTTTCAATGTTACAACAGGATACAGTCAAAACGACTTGATTCATATTCCAGCCCTATCTTCCCTGTGGTTGGAAGGGAAACCTGAGGCCCTGTGAAGGTTTCTCTTTGTGGGACAAATACCTTACAGTGTGATAACCTCACAAGGTACAACAAGGATAATATACGCATATAAGCAAACAAGACAGGACTTGATCTCTCCAATTCTAGTCAAATGTACTCTTCATCTGAGCCCCATTTTAATTAATCAGGGAAGATATAATACCCTGTGTTATAACTTGAACAATAATCAGTGTCTTTTAACATGTTTTTTCAGCTCTTTAACCTGTCAATTATATTGAGAATTCACACCAAATAAGATCTCTTTGGATTAAATGTATTTGATATCTAATAGACAGAAGTGAGACTTAAGAAGTTATGAACCTGATAAGCTCATTCAAAACTTGACCACTATGTTAGTGCCCACTGCAG
Source organism: Machaerirhynchus nigripectus (assembly GCA_013397975.1). Taxonomy (NCBI): domain Eukaryota; kingdom Metazoa; phylum Chordata; class Aves; order Passeriformes; family Dicruridae; genus Machaerirhynchus; species Machaerirhynchus nigripectus. The sequence continues at coordinate 373,011 of VZRQ01001134.1, forward strand.
GTTGACAGTTTCAAATGGTCATGTACAGGATAGGCAGCATGGCCCATCAGAGCACGTGAAATCCATGGTCCTATTTAACGGGAAGACAATATATGAATTAGCTTTTTAATATCCATTGACCTTATCAGAGTGCACTGTGGGAATAAGTTTCCCTTCTCTCCTCTGCCTATCTTTTCCCTTTTCCTCCTCACTATATTTAAGATGTCTGTCTAGAAGCATGTCTATCTAGCATTACAATTTTAACAGTAATAGATGCCAGTGCAGGGTGATATGAATGGCACATGATAGGTGAATACCTAAGCCTGGGCCTTTAACTATATTGGGGAAAAAAAAGTGATTTTCTTCTGCTGAATGTAAATCAGAGGGACATTCTTTTCTTCTCAGCGCTTGTGTTCTGAAACATAATGATTTAATTATTTCCAGTTGCCCTTTTGCTTTTATTCTTTTAACACCAAGCTGAGAAGGACTTCCGATGGCACTGCTTGCTTCTACAGTATGCATGCTACAATAAAAGCAGGTAAGAAACTCTCTTGACAGAATAAGTGTTCCTTATCACTTCACCATCTAGTGTGTTGAGCTCTCTCAGGGTCCTTTTCTAACATGAATGAGATCACAGGAAGCTATTGACATGGAAAACTGCAAACTCTGGCTGAAGACAAGTCACAATTTCCCAGTGCCCTAATTCTTCTACCCATTAAACAGGAATAAACATATTTCTTTATGTCAAAACTTTGGCAAGGGAGGTACAGAAGTGTCTTTTTTCAAAACACAGTTTGGACAATGCCACCTGATGACACAGGGAGCAGAAAGGGGTAGAAAAAGAACAGAAGAAAGAGGAAGAGAAAATGACCTGCAGGAATAGTTAAGGAAATAACAACCAAAAGAAACTGGGCAATTGTACAGCAATGATGAAATTAATGGAGGTAGAATTTATGTTCCCTTGCAATTTGAACACTGCAGTCACTCACTTCTTTCCACTCACAGGCAATTTGATTCCTATTTTTATCAGTATTATATTAAGACAACAAGAAATACCAAAGTGGCAGGCAAAAGTACTTTTCAAAATCAGAAAAGGCAAGGAAGTAGATAAAAAAGCAGATATTTTTCCTTTTACATCATGTAAAATGAGAGAAAACAGAGACATAGAGAAAAGCAAATAGAAATAAAGTACACAAACACTTTCTGCATTCACTTTAGAAGACTGTGGTTGAATTTTTCCTGTTTTACTTGTCAGGCTGCCTTTTCTCTAAACCCAACATTTTGTAAATACAGTGCTTAGATGCAGGCCTTAACTACACTATCTTCTGTTGGTATAGCTATTTCAGATGTCCCTCTTAGCAGAGTTTTTACAGATGCAGCACATGCTGACAAAGAAGCTATGGTCAGAAATAACCCAAATAACATACCTGTGCTTGCACTCAGAGCTTTGCTGACACAGCAATTACAATTGATAAAGCACACAAGTCTTTCATACCCTGAGCTGAAATAACTACAAAACAAAATGAAGCCCATAGCCTTCAAAACATATATTTTTTCACTCCATTTGTGCTCCTTTTAAGTCCCCTGAAATTGCTTCCATAATGAGCAAGAGCTAAATTAATAAAGCTTCTATTGCTCCCTTGTACTTACTGGGTTTGTAATAGATAAAAGTCGCTCACTACACCTCTGCAGGACCTCTAGTCTAAAAATCTCTGAATTGTGAGAAAAAAAATCTGGTTGAGTGAATCAGAAGCATCTCTCATAATTTTTACTGTGAAATAATACCTAAACACAACATAAAAAGCTAAGCTGAGCACAACCCAGCAAAATATCATTGAAATAAAACTAAGCTCTTCTTTAGGAATAATCTGTGGGAAAAACATCCAGTATATGTACTATTTTCTCGACATTCAGAAGCAAGGGATGGCAGGGAACCTTTAAAATGTTTTCAGAATTACTGGGTAGCTTCAGTTACGACTGATTATTTTGTTTCCCATCTCTCTGTCCTACACACCTTTCAGTATATCTGCAATACAGTTACCAAAATGCTACCTGGTTCTTGTATTTTTACTCCCCTGTTAAAGCCTCAGTGTTTTTTTCTGAAGTTTTCCAAATAACCAGTGAACTCTTTTTTTCAATGCATAAAAGCCATACCTGAAAATAATTCTCCAGGTTACGTATTTCTAGCAGTAGCAACAGTTAATTACAAAGAAAGTCTCTTCTGACTGTGGGACAAGCGAGTGTGCAGGTAATAAATGCCCCCTCCCCAAAAAAAAAATTTAAAAATAGGCCTGACAATAAAACTATGCATGAAACTTTGAAGACTGCTAAAAACAATTTGGATGAAACTAAACTAAAATATGAGGTTTTATACTGTATACTTACTGCATTATAAAAATGCATGGACGTTGACCAGTCTAGAGTGGAGCTACTCAGAAGTGAGCCTTCACAAAACATGCCTGATGTGGATGTCCAGTACTTTGAACCAAGTGCTTCACTCTCAAATCCTTTCCTACATGTTTGTATAACTTACTAATACTGACACAGCCCAAGACACCAGGTTAACTCCAGCTATTGTAAATGCATGTTTTCCATGTTAAACCAAAGCTTTTGATTTCACCTGGTTTATGCATTCATGCAAATCATTAATTTCTTAATACATAAAACACTGTATTGTGCTTACCAGTTTTGGGGTTTATCGAGAAGAATCCCTGTGGATTTCCACTTGTAATCTTGTAGGTTAATTTTTCGCTCGAGCTCGAATCTGGATCAAATGCCTCAATCTGGATGACAGATACATCTTTAGGTGAGTTTTCCATGACCTCTGGGTAATAAACTGGTTCTGTGGTCTGAGGAGCATTATCATTAACATCCCCAACTTCTATGTAGATTTCAATGAAAGATGACAAAGGCACAATGCCTTGGTCTGTTGCATAAACAGTAAGCCAGTAATGTGAAGTAGTCTCACGATCCAGGTGATCTGCAGTCTCAATAATACCTGTTTAACAGGAAGAAAAATAAATAGAAAATGCTCAATAAGTATGCAGAAATGTGTAAAAATACAGTAAGCAACAAGTTTAAATAAATCAAAATTAATACAAGTTTAAAATAACCAACACTGATGCTACAATGTGTGCTAATACACACACACAAACATATTAAGGCTAACCTGAAGCCACAAAAAATAAAATTACTATAACAGTTTTCAGCAATCATGCATCACATATTAAAACAATATACTACTTGATTTCCTTCCAACATCTTTTGGAATACATCAGACCAGTTAGCCCTATTCATAAAATCAGTTTTGCCTAAAAGATTAAATCAAATGTGTAATTCACAATATTTTGGGACTTGAATGATCCTCTTTACCCATTACAGTAAATTTTATACCATATTAAACTATCTAGTTTAGATGCCAAACTCCTGAGCTCTTTACTATTACTCATATTAATGAGCAACTACTTAAATGTGAAATATTTTTATCTCTGTGCCCAAATGAATTATTTAATTGAACTTTCTTAATGTGCTGATTTATGTTCACACAGAAATGTCACAGAAAGGAAAACAAAAATTATGCCAAAGCTAACCTTTGCAGCATTAGGACTAACCAATTGCTGCCATTACTCTGGAAATGGAAGGCAGCATAAAAAAGGGGCAAAAATCTGCTCAATCTTAGAAACATAAAATTAATTACCAAAAAAGGAACAACTATACAATTCACAAACTTAATGAAAAGCTGTCTGCTGAGCATACAGGAGATTGTCTAAGCCAAGACAGATTAAAGAATTTGCCCAGCATGAAGAAATACAACCTTATTTTTATAAGCAGCTTATGCTACAGGTACAGCCATATTATGCACGTGTCAAAAGGGTATGTGGTATGGTGCAACCCATAAGATGGGGGATGAATATTAAATAGATTCACGGAGCCATGGCACAATAAAACTTCACACTTTCCTTTTTCTGGTCCAGTCACTCCTACAGGGTGTCTGATATTTTCTAAATAGAATTTAAAATCAACCTGATACAGGTCAGGATGAGGGACAGAGCAAGCCCTTGCAGCCATTTCAGTGGAAATTTCAAAGGGCTTTGTCACAGCTCTTACTATTTGTTATACACTCACACACCAGGCCTAATTGGGATTGGAGCCAAGATGAGTCAAACTATCACCATGACAGCCAGTTTTGGACTCTGGATAAAGCCACATAATGTGACTGTGCATGACGTGGCACTTTTTCTGAGCTCATTTACTTCACACAGATACATATATATATATGTATATACATATACACACCATCAGTAAATAAATAAATATGCCACTGTTTTCACAGGAGTTCTTCAGGAAAGGAATTAACTCTAAGTATTGTGTCCATCAATACAAATTTCTTTTTTAATATATTATACTGACTGAGCAAAATATTAAGGAATTACTTATTTATTCATTACTTTCTTTGCCTTGTGAGAAGCTTCATAAAGGTCTGACCATGACAGTTTAACATTTTAAGATGTCAATAAGATCACTTCAGAAAGGCTGGAGGGGATTGAAACCGATGCTTAGACTTGCAGATTTCCATATATAGCATTTCAACCAACATAGCATTTCAGAACTACCACCAGATGTCAGTGTGGAAATTGGTTTAATATAAAGTCAGAAGCTACGGAACTGGGATAAAAAGGAGTACTGCAATTTCAAAATATACATATATTACATGCTGTCTATAAAGTTTTTCTGAAAGTAAACTACTGGATTTATAATTTCCTTTTTTTTTTTTTTTTTTTTGCATAACAACATCATCAACAACTAAGTTCAGGTGTTAATTAATTTTACATTTCCAGTCTCTCTGTCTCAGAATTTATATTTTGTTTGATGGCAGTTTTACTATTAAAACAAAAAAGTAATACTATCCAGTAGTCATTGGATTTTTTTCACTGGTTACCCAAATAGTTTCTGCACAAATTTGCTCTTAAAAACGGACACAGCCTTGAGCACTCAGTTACTCAGATGCTGCTTTGTAACTCATGGCACACTTTTTGCATGACTCTACTTCAGCCAGGAGACTTGCTTGAGAGTAAACAAATTTGTTCCTTACTGTGGCCTCACTTCTAAATCTAAATACTGGATGTAGCATACAAGCACTTAATCTTAAATCTGGGTAGACTCTGTGAATGTCTTGGAAAGTTCTGTAAACCCTTCATGTCCTACCAAAGAGAAGACTGGATTGTATTAATTCCATTTTAGCAATGGCTCCAGCAATGCTGCTTTATTGCTTGTGATTGGTGCTGAAAAGAGCAACTGTTTCTATTTTACACCTCCCACTTTCTAAACAGTAGCTGCATCAGAAGTGGCAGATTAATTTTAACAGAGCCTTGACTGATTTTAAAGAAAGATAAAAAGAGACTCTTGTGGAAATGAAGCTCACTTCCTGCAATCTGCTCACCTAACATCTACAAATTCTACCTCACTAGTTATCAAAACCCTCAAGTAAAAAGATGACTGAACATATTTTGCTTTTGTAGTGTATCAGTTCTCAAATGTCCATTCCCTTAAGTCACATCCATCACAAGGGATGAAGAGGAAAGAAGTAGCACATCCAAAACACAGTATCTCAAAAAGAAGTATGTGGAAAGACTTAGAGTATGATACAGCACACATGGGCAACTTTGTCTTTTGGTTAATTTTTAATTTCAAATTAGATCTGCATACATAATATTACTTCTGTGTATTTTACACAGACTTTGCAGAGTGTTAAATAAAAGGTTTAGAAAAAAGGTTTAGAATCTGTCTGATGATCTGACCACTGGATGCATCACGTAACACAGATTCCCCAGCAGGATAGCTCTGGCTTTCAAAATGTCTCCGATTTTCTACAGGGCCACTCACACTCTAAGCATGCATTAGTCAAAGTAACATGAAATCTCTTTTTCCATTTTTCTCATGTTTCTCATCCAACTGATCCTGAAGTTTAGGGTGAACATTTTTTCTTTATGTGGCCTTTATAATTCCAATCTGAAATAGAAAGCATCCAGGAAAACAATTTTATGATCAGGCAGCTATGCAAAACTGTCTACCTGTTTAACACTAATCAACAGATTAATTTCTGAATGGTTTTTTTTTTTTAAGGCACAAAGGACACAGTTTAAAATAGATGCAATAAACAGGTATGAGTATGCAAGTTGGGAAACTTGTATTTGTGGATGCCCTACCCCTGGAAGTGTTCAAGGCCAGCTTGGATAGGTCTTTAAACAATCTGGTCTAGTGAAAGGTGTCTCTGCCCATGGGCACAGAGTTGGAACTAGATGATCTTTAAGGTTCTTTCCGACTCAAACTATTCTACAATTCCATGATTAATAGAGACAGGCCTCACAGATAAGTGGATAACTTTGACAGTATAAAAAATGAAGACTTGAAAGCAACATTCCTCCATTGTAAAAGCTATGCAAAAGGGAACAGGAAGATAGGGAACAAAAATTTCCCTTCAGCCTTCGCATACTGAGGGCTAAGAAGGAGAGGCCACCACACCTAGCTCTCGTCATCGCTCAGAGCTGCAAGCAATAGAAAGGGAAGGGATGATGGGTCTATTAATATGACTCAGCTTTCTTCCTGATGTTTCACCCAGCAATAAAATGGAACACATATACTAATCCAGCACATATCTAGGGGTGAGGGGCAGGCTTTGACAATCAAAACTTGAATTTTTTCTAATTCTACATCAGGATTGATGTCACAGAAAACAAACAAAACTAAACGCATATAACTACATGAACTACATCAGTTTTTTCTCTGCCCCTTCAACAGTCTGATCTTACATCAGTAATTACAAAACACCATCCTGTTGTCATTACTCTAGTTGAAATTGCTTCTGAAAGTTTAACACTAAATCTTTCCTGGTTTTGCCTATGAGAACACTAGTAGCTTCATTTTTAATTTCTATACAACAATAATGAATAAAAATGCATGAAAACTTCAGTAACCTGCTTTAACTTCTAAGGAAAATAAGCTCAGAGAATTTAATTTATTACCTTTTTTTAACAAGATAACAATCAATCTCCTATCAAATCACAGGTCTAGAACCAGTTTTTAAAGTACCAATGGTCTGTGTGTCAATTTTCTGGTTTTGCAAATGTTGACTACAGTAGTTTTTCTTACATATTAGGGCAGCATAAGACTGTATGCTGCCTGAAAGCCAGCACTCAGCACTTGTGGAGTTTATAAATTCACTGGCTTGTAGTTTCAGTGGTTCTCAAGGCAACAGAGAGAAAACTGATCGGAACTCCTATATCAAACACAAATAATAAAACAATCTAACAAGAGAGAATTTGTTTTAATCTTGCAAACATCTAGAGCCATTAAGCATCAATAAGATGTTGATCATATCATCAATTTTAACAGCATGTTCTGGCTCCTAGGAAGAATTTTTCCTTTTTTCTTCAAATGGTGCAAAGCACATTTAGGGAATACATCTTAAGTGCCTCTATTGTATCTTCAATGCTGTAAAAGCTCCACCTCTGCTCTAACTCTTCTCTCATTCACAGAAAACCTTTAATCAGCAGATTTCCCATCCATCCTCTATGCTAAGGCAGTTGGCTAATTTTGACTTTCACAAACCTTGTCTTGCTTTTTCTGTAGCAAGACAAGTAGAGAAAGCTACTGAAGAATCTTTAGCATGTATGGTATTCCCAAAGACTTGCAAACATTATTATTCAAAACATATGGTGAAGTGAGGATTTCAAAAACATTTTTCACTTGACTGGCTGTGCAATTTTGAAGCCTTTCAAGTGGTCAGGTAAAAAGAAATTCAAATTCAGGCACTAACCACCAGAGGGGAGCACAAAAGAGCTCTGATGAAATGTTTCTCAGTCATCTGCAAGAGGACATCAGAACTGATTTTACAATATTCATATGTCTGAAATTTTAGACTAGATATTGCTCCCACTTGATGCAACAGGACTTGTCTATCAATTTCACTAAAGGAAGGCAAAAGTCCTAAGTGACTACTGCAGAATACAATTTGGACAGAACTTAATGTGAAGGAACAGGATGGTTTATGAATATAGCAACTGAGGAAAAAGTCAAAACATGAACCCCACTCTCAACAAGAGCCAACTCTACCTCCAATTTAAATCCCACAACACAAATCACTACAACCAAAGTCACTCTGAAAAACAAAAATAAGCATAAAATACACCTCAAACCTGACACTCTTACATATGCCAATTCTATCTAATTAACAAATGCTCAAACTATAATACTCCCAATTCCCAGGGATGATCCTCCTTAAGTGTGCTTATCCATAAGAACTCTAATTAACAATATTAATGACTCTGTAATGGAAATCAAAACCTGCAATCATTTCTCAGCAAAGCATGAAAATGCAGTTTAGCAGAACTTGCCCCAGGAATGACATTTAAAACAAACTAAGAGAAATCCCTGGCCTGGAACATGATGCTTGAAATCTGATTACAAACTCAATTAATCTAACTTCTAATAAGTTGGGCAAATTAAAAAGCTTCTTCAGCTGCTTTAAAACCATTTGGGGGGCTGGGGGGAAAGCAACATTTTACAAATCGCATGAACAAAAGTTGTGATCAAGTATGACCTTCAACAAACAACCAATTCAAATTAAAGTTTTAAAAGCCAGTGGATTAAACCTGTTATAAACGTGGGGACATGCTGTCCCTCAATGGCACTAGACTGCCAGCACACCAAGCCAGACTGCAACTGTCCTGAATTCTAAACAAACACTCAGTCACTGCAGGGTAAACTATCCCTAAGGCCTGCACACTCTTTTGAATTGGAGATAAAATTAAATACATACTGCAGTTTACCACGTGAATCTCTGCTACCTCAAGATAGGCAACAGATATTTTCCACAAGTTATTATGTGAACAAGGGTCCAAAGGACCCCAACTCCCAGAATTTTACTGGCCAGTTTTTCTGGGAAAGTTTCTGCTGAACGTTTTGTGAAACTCTGCTTAAGTTGTTGTTAAAACAAAGAAAGAGTCACATCAGCCTCATTTACTAGTGGTTTGGTTACCTTCCTAAGTAAAGTCTTATTTAATATAATACTATCATACTTTGGTTTCTAATATTACACAATTCAGAACAGACAGTTTTCAGGTTGTTACTAAAATCACCACAATTGCATGGCCTGAATAGGCCAGAAAAACAGAGGCATCTTACAAAGGTAGTATTTTCCACTTCACTTTTGATTTCTTGTCCAGCTCATTTTATTTTAAATACCATCTATTCTAACAAATACTTTGTTAATGATAGTGCAGTTCTTCAACCTATCCAGATGAAACACAGATGAACACAAATTACTTCCTATTCATCTCTTCTTATATGCTCTATTTTTCCTAGATTTTTTTATCTCATTATTACTTACCATGACACGATAAGCATTTTCCTGAGCTGTATAAATAGAGGCTATAGCAGAGAAGACAGGATTAAAAAACCAAAAAAACCCAGTCCTCTACCTCTCAAAAACCCACACCCACAAGAAACCAGGAAACAGCATCTGGCATAGGAAAAGATGGAAGTGCTTGACTGCTTCTCAGCAGACCCCAGAGGCCTTAAAGAGGAACACATCCATACTCTTTTGTCCTCCTTTTCCCCTTGAGTAACTTCTAGAGGCACAGTCAAATCAGGACAGTTGGCAAGTGCAACCCTGTGTGCTCCCGTGTGCTACACATGGGGGTTCTTTATTTGTTTTCTTTCCTTCACTTTATGATCCCCGTCAGAAATGCTAAGAAGAAGGAAGGTGCCTTGAAAAAAAGAGTGCATTTATTAATAGTTATGGTATCCACCCACACAGGATAAAAGAGACTACAGCAGACTAGAGTGCATTATTTACAAGTACTACACCCATCTGTAATACTCAGTAAAAATTGTGATTTTATTACCAACTGTGGCCAGTGTCATAGCTCAGATTCTTTCCACTTTTACAGCAATTAAAAAAAATCCCTTCTATCTGTGTTTCTGTTAACTTCCTTCTGATAACTTCTGGAACTTCTGGCAACCACCATAATCTGACACTGGGAAATGCCTTGAAGCAGCAGTCACAACCCTACATACCATAAAGAGTTTTACAATTTGAAGGTTTTGAAACACGTAACCTATTGAACTCTGAAGAGAAAAATTATTCTTTCCCTGAGGCCGCTGTGCTACTGTAACTCAGGCCTCTGCTAAGCACCAGTGTGTAAGGGACAACTAAACCTTAAGCCTTCCATGCTTCTAAAATAGCATCCAATGCTAATGTCAATAAAATTTAATAGTATTTGGTCACTCAAGTGTAATAAGTAACTGCTTAGTAAAACCAAAACAAAGACAGCACAATATCACACCAGCTTTAATTTTACACAGACCAACTATCCTTAAGCACTGAAAATTTTACATATGTCCTGCCACAGAGACAACAAACTACCCAGTACTTAAAACATCAGCTGAAAAGACCAAAATCTCCATCCTGGTAACTCCATGAAACAATCTCTTTCTAAAGAAGGAACGGAATGAGATTCCTCTTGCAAAAGTGAAATGTCAGCTCATCCACTCTATAAACACGGCAGAATGCCAAAAGAGGCACTGCACTCTAACTCCTGAAATATTAAAGACCTGTGGCAGGCAGTGCGAACTTTTAAAAAGTATATACAACCTCTTCTTTTTTAAAAAGTATTACTTTTGACAAATAAGCTGAGCTGAAAAAGTTCCTTACTTTTATCGCATGTGCACTTTGAACAGGAAGCATTACGTGATTACACCTCTATGGAACGAAGTGCAAAAGCCACCCAGAGAAATATGATTTGCTCTTCAGCTCCACTGCAATTTAAAGCTTATCACTGACAATGCAAGCTACTCATACCAGATTTCTTGCATCTGAAGATTCACGCAGACTAAACTGCACTGTTTCAGAATATAAATAATCCTTGCTTGCAGCCCTGAAGGAGAGCAAAAAGGTTTAGCAACTGTTGCTTGCCTTTCAATCACACATGAACAAGAGATGTTCACTGCTTTTCACTCTCCTCTTCTCCAGAAGCATTAATCAGGCAAAGATAGAAAGACTGTAACCTGGCAACAAACCATCGATACTGTGTTTTCCATACCTCAAAGAATATGGGTGACTTGTCTGCAAACACGTCTGAGGAATATGAATGTGCAAAACTAATGATTCAGTCTAGTCTGAAATAGTTTATTTTTTCCTTTTCAAACACTCAGAAATTCTTCTGTTTTGCCTAAGCTGAAATGCAAATTAACACACTCTGATTTATTTTTTAAATAATTAGCTGCTTTACCTTTTACATACATCCTGGTTAATTGCATTTTAATTTTAGGGGAAAAAAAACAAAACACAACCAAGCAACCAACTAAAAAACTAAGATTTTCACATGCACCCCAAGATAATATCATCTAACATAATCAATATAAACATTCCTTCTAATAGTGACAGCTTGTCACATATATTTTGCAGATTTTACTCATTTATTTCTTTAAATATTCATCAAGTTACTAGACAGTGGTTTTAATTCACTTTATATGCATATAACATTTCTTCTTTATCAGAAATAAACTTCTTCTTTATAAGAAGCAATGAAAAATCTTAAACTTCACAATTTCAGCTTCAGAGAATGCACACAAAATTTTCTCTCTTTGTAGGAAAAGCTACAAAAAAACCCAACTTAAAATAAGCTGAAAGTATCATATTGGAACTACAAGTCTTTTGTCAGCACCTATAAAGGCAGATTCCAGAAAATGTAATTAAATTTTGTTTAGAGCTCTTTGACATAGAAATAGACACATTTAAAGTTGTGTCTTGTGTACTACCAGCCAAGAAATCAATCTTAGCTAGAAATGTTAAACAGAGAGCAACTCTTGTTGCTGTTTCAAGGACAAATCATTCCTTTTCTAACAAATCAAGGCCTGGGAAGTTTCAAATAAAATCATTATCAGTATCAGCAAGTTGATGAAACTGCAGCAGCAAGACCTTAAACATGTGGAGTCCACCCCTGCTTTCTCTCTTTCCAGGGACTAGATATTGCAAGTTCTGGGAGGTGGAAGGGGAAGAACATCACTGCAAGGCACACAGAACCCACCCTTGAACAGAACCATCACAAGTACAGCAAATTTAAAATTTTTACTACAAAAACGCCAAACAGAACAAAGAAAAACTTCAATCATAATAAAATTATGTTTTTCATATCTCATGAATTGACTAGATGTAGGGAAATATATAGCCAAATCCAGTTTTGTAGCAGTATCTTAAGTAAATGTGATATTAGTACAAGCCCTCAAACCCCCCAGATTTCATTAAAAAAACTACTGTATTTGAAATTAAAGAATTTCTATGACACTAATGGAACAACAGCAAGAGCAGTCAGTGAAACAATCAGACACTATCAGTGTCCAGTGAAACCTGTCTCATTTTTGCAAACTCATAGAAGTTATCAATGCTGTCCTTTTAAAATATTTTTTGGGGACAAAAACTTGGCATCCAAACAGCCTCAGCATATGGTCAAATCCAAACCTTGACATAAAACACAGAACAATTTATGCATCACTTCTTTGCTATGAACGTACAGCAGTAATTTGAATTGTGTTATTCAACTGTATAATTGTGTTATATACAGTTTATAAACCAGGTAGATAGACCTGGTAGACTTGAAAAAATACAGAATGTTCAACAGTTAAGAGCAGCTATCCCTTAAATCAGCATCTAGAGATAGTACAAAGACCTAGAAGCAAAGATGTGCATAGTTAAAGCTCTACACCGAAGACAGACTATATTTTAAAACATTGAGAAAACAGATTTTTTACGTAGCAGTTAAATGGGTAAAGTAGGAAAAAAATGGGGCAAAAAGAGAATTGTAAATAATTACATGCAGTCATATTTTAACTTCTAGTTCCTGCCACTTTACTTTCTGCACGTTTCTACAAAAAACAAGTCAAATGAATGGAAAACACAGTGTTCAGACAATTTATAAAAGATAAACAGTTCTTACCTATGTTCCTAAAATTGTCTACATAAAATATTATGCCCAAGAATTATGATTTGGCACTAGGTAGTCTGGGCTACAGGCAATAAATCTCCTAAGGTCCACAAAAATTGTCAACTTCCTTCCAGGAAGTGGGGGGGTTGGCGAGGGGGAATTTTCGCAATTAGAAGATCCGTGATGGCGTTGCCTTAGAACTCAACCGATTACTTCCAGTTGAAAAAATCTTTTGGGACAATGGCAGACAGCTCCCATTGTCAGCCTCATTTATGGTTATTTTAAAAGTTCCAGCTTATTTCTGTCAGCTAGGCTGCTTGTATGTCAAGCTTTTGGACAGGCAATATAATTGCTATACAGAGGAGCAGTACCATGTTGTTAGAGCTCGATATGGAGAGACATAAAAACCCCCTGATGAGTCCACATTAGGGAAATGTAATGTTAACTCCTATGTCAATAGCAAAAGTTATTGTAATACAACCACATAGGATCTATGTTTCCTTGAAGAGAGAGCAAGTAAAACAAACTTTACTCTAGTTTGATGAGTAGTCATTCATGATTTGAGAGAAAGCTTGCTGAAAAAAACATGACTGCACTACAACATCAACATTAGAGCAGGTTTATAAAATACTAGAGAAAGCAGAACAAACTGCCAGCAGGTTCTGAGCCAAGCATGTGGGCTTTCGGTACCCGCAAAAGCAGCTTCTCTTACTGCGCTGCATGAGCAAGGTTTGTAGCATCTGATGCAAGTCGTTGCTCTGGTCACCCATCCCCCAATTCAGGACAGTTTTTTGTCTTCAGATAAAGACACAACCAGTTTCTATGTCTCACGAAACACAGTTACATAGTATTATAAAATTAGAATAAGAAACTATGTTTAAGCAAAACACTTTGGAATACTGTTGTTAAACTGTTTTAAGCTAAGTTAACTTCACAACCAAGAGAATTTCTACTAAAATATAAGTGATTCAGAAACAAGTGAAGGCTTTTACAGGTCCACTGCTTGTTTACTTATGAACATCAAAGATAAAGAAGGAAATTATTTAATTGATTTTTATAAAGAATGTGTACTAGCCTCTGCATGAGAAATGCCAAGGGTGAATTTCTATGTTCTTTGGTAAAGTTTATAAGAATTTTTTAAATACATACACAAATGAACACACATGCTCTTTAGAACTCTGGCTTCACCAGCGACTGCAAAATCCCTCTTAACTTCGCTATCAGTCATCTTAGTAGTAAGGAATTGTTGACAATGGGTGTGGTAAGTCTAATAATTTAGCTGGGAAACGGGGAGCCTCTGAAGGGGAAATTCCTCTGCAAATGGCCCCAGGAATTTCAAAACTAACTGGAGTTGACAGATTAACCTAGGTCCCCCTTAGGCAGAAGAAGAGTCTACAAGGAAAATAATGAGACACAAGGGAAGCCAATTATGCACAAGAGCAACACATTTAATTGTTCAGAAACTGGTTTGTTGATCCAGAAGGATCTAGCTGTTTTGACCTCTTCAAACTATTAAAACCTGGACAGTTCTGCAACAAGTATACTTTGAAACTATTAAACTTTACAGATCACAGGTTTTGTCTGTAAATCTCAAGAGTTTAATGACCATCTTAAACACAGAAAATTGTTCTATGTATCCCAAGAAACCTTTTCCTGCACTCACAGCATTTCTCTCAGATTCCCTTTTTGGTGGCAATTTGAAACTGCAGCTTACCTCATATTACTTCTGCAAAAGTGACACTGAAGGCCCAGCAAGCCCAACAGAGCAGTCCTACCCTTCAGTAAGAAGCAGTTATAGCCGTGTTCCACAGCAACTCTGGCTCATGACTAACCCGCAACAAAAAATTGTTGTTTAAGCACGTGTGTGTTATTTATGCATGGTTGTGGTTTTGACTGCTGCAGTTTTGCTTCAAGTCTCCAAAATATTTTCAGTTGCAGAAACTACTGGTTAGCAGTAACAGTTTCCAGAACAGCTCTTAGCAAGAAAAGATACTGATACTTATCAAAAGGCAGGTAGCATGTTGAGGAATACTGGAAATCAGGCTATTACTGCTGTTCATGTTACTGCACCAGGTAGCTATATACACAATAGCACTTAATTACTGCCAACAGAAATGCTGCTCCCAAGCAGATTTCTGTGTACAAAGAAGAGCTGATATACCTCTGGGCATGCTAATGCTAGGAGAACAAAGGAAATCGACAAAGTAATGAAATTAAAGCATCTGGGATCCAGTGACATCAAAAGACATTTTCATCCTTGTTCTGACAAAGTCAGATTTATTAACTTACAAAGTATGCATTTATTTATTCAGCCTTTATTTCTACTCATGTTTCCAGAGGGGATTCTACATTGATCAGTACTGTTATACTAATTTTTTTATTAGCCTTATTAGGCTTTGCATATGAATCAAATTAAACACAATGCCATACAGAAACACATTTCTGAACTCGTCTGGTTTTGAGTAAAAACTTAAAACTAGGGGAATCATGAAGGCAAAGAGTTTTGGTACCACAAGATCATGTTTATTCTCTTTGGTTATTATTACTGTATCAAGCAAATGAGAAATCCTCCATCTGTAAGCAAATTCTTATAGCACATTGAAGAATCAATACCTAACATCTAAAAAGAAGACTTGTAACTAAAAACTAGAGATTACTTACCAGATGTCAAGTACACTTATGTGTGGGGGCCCTGGCTGCTTGTGGGGAAATGGTTTCAGTCTTTCTCACATAAATAATGGATAACTGCATGTACAGTTTTAATCAACACTCTCCAGAATAAAATAAAATTACTGAAGGTAGTAGAAATGAAGGCAAGTTACAGTTAAAAAGTAAAAAAATCTATACATTAAATTGATTTTATATTTTTTGCTTACTAGTAGAACCTGCAAGCATTTGGATGAACGGAGACCACAAAGTGTCTCTGACAGAATTTCCATTGAAAAAGCTCTTAAGTACTCTCCATAGAAACATTTTTTGCTGAAGGTAACTGCACCCTTTGTAACAATACCAAAGAAAATGAGTGTTATGATTAACACTTCATAAAACAATAATTTTTCATAAAGCCATAACAGAGGTAGATCTACTCTGTCAACACTAGGACAGTCTAATGAAAGTAAATGAAAGAAAAATACGGTATTGTAGGTAAGTAATAGACCACTTAGGTTTAAAATGCATTTTGCTTCTGAACCACTGAGGATTTTTTTCCTTGTTTAAGAAATTCACAGAATACACAGAAACTAGATGGAGTTGCACCAGGAGACCTTCTCAAATCTCTGTATCTGTGCATAGCTGTTGTCAGAAAAAGCATTCTCAAATGTTGCCCATTCTTGTGTTTGACTAGACTGAATGACTCAGTTTCCAAGTATTTTTTTTTCATGCCCGGAATTACAGAAATAGAATGGCATGTATTTCTTACTCCATTTCCTCCCATCATCACATGCTGGATCAATATCCACTCAAACATTTACTCCACACAATCAGCAGTAATCTTGCTCTCACTCTAATTGCCAATCCCTTAACTTCTTATTAAACAACGCACATTAAAACTGATGTGTCATTGAGTCAATGACAACTTGACAACTCATTTTCCATTAACAGTTTTTAAACCTTCTCACACTTTCCTCCTCTACCTTAACTGTATCTGGAAAGATTCAAGTCAGTCCAAAATTTCATTACGAAATTTCACCATTCAGCGTGAACATTGTGAAGCCAGCAAAAAGCTAATTGAAAAGTACAAGTTCTATGATAGTTTTTGTTTTTAATATTTATTAGCACAGTTCCTGATCTGTTGGTTTCTGTACTTAACAGACAAGGCCTCATTCAGAAATCTGATGAGGAATGGTGTAAAATAGTTGGGACTATGACCTGCTTAGATTTTTATCTTTTTTTTTTTTTGACCCATGCTCTGTGTATATCCATACACAAGTAATCCACTTTTTAACAAACTGTCATCTCTTTTTACATCTTCTTTTACTTTAAAACTACTGTCTGGGCAAGCACAGGCAACCCAAAATATTACTGTACTAGCTAGTAGGACAGGTAGAAAGCACATAGATATAACCAAACATCAAAGAAAGACACAGGTCATTTTTCCATTCCTAATTAATCTGCTAAAATTTATACTGTAATATTTAAACTACCTTCAAAGTGAACTATCACACTCGACTTCTTATGCAAAGGAATAATCATCTTTCCTTCCCCCCTCCCAGAGTAAATAACATTCCTTGCACAGGCTGGACATTTGTTAATCATTAATGGGTTTTGAAATAATGATGGAGAGAAACTGCTAGCTATTTCTCACAATGGTATGCCTACAAAATCTTTCAAACAGAAGATATAGTGAATACTGTAAAATTATTTAAAGTAAGAAAAAGATGCTGTATTATCGTAGCTCATTCAATATCTTGGTGACAATATTTCTTGTCGTGAGCAAGACTTTCTCTGTTCAAACCTAAGTAATTAACTCAGAAATTTTATCAATTAAAAAAACAGCACTTTTAGCTAAAACAGGAAGAGATATATTTTAAGATGAACTACACTGCTAATATCTTGAATAATAAAACAATACATATGACCAGCATTGCAACACCAAATATAATAGAGGCATAACCAATGCACACATTCCAATCTTATCTAGAATCGCTTTGATTCACTCTACCTTGCTTTCATTACAGGAAGGGCACAGCAAGGGCATTCCTCTCAGATCAAACAGAAAATTCCACAGACAGAAGTTTCCACATGTCTGATTCGCTGCAGATTAAACCCTTATCATTAGACAGCAATCTCTAATTTTCATAGAGACAGGATATACCCTGTCATGGCAAATCTACAGGCAAAGGGGGGAGGAGGATTAAAAAAAAAAATATATAAACCCCCTGTAGAATGGAGATGTATTCCCTGTGAAAGAGCTATACATGTCACTCTCACAGCTTTGGAGAAATGGAGGGGACAATATACCAACATTAAAGATCACATACTTAATCCCATCATAACCTTCTTTGCACTGAAAGTCTTTCAAACTGAACTACCAAACTCCCTCCCTCTCACAAATACAACCACGACTACAGGCAACACATGCAAGAAGTCTGTATTCATTTTTAGCATATTATTAATTCACTCTATTCATTTTCAGCATATTATGTTAGCAGTATCTTCATTTTTAAACCCAGATGACTGGATCAGCTCTGTAATGCTCATGTACATTACCAGTAACACTAAAATCAGAAGGCTATTCTGTACTTATGCTTCTTGCACTTTGAAATTTGTAATATAATAACCTCTTAATCCTTAAATCCTACAGAAAATATGAACAAGTGCACTATGATCAGCAAGTTCAAAACCAAAACTCGGGAATTTGCACTGTCTTGTGTATAGAGGTAGTTTCAGGCTTCTCGCATCAGCAAAATATAAGACTGTCTTTTATATAAACACCCAAAATGATTGATTTAAGAAACATGCAGATTTTGGAAATGATTCATGTCAGTGAGGATTATTCTAGGTAGAAGATTAGTCAACAAAGCAAAGCAATTACTGAATTTTCTGTGTAACTTTCCCAACATACAGGCAGATATTCAGTTCTGTTATCAGCAATACCACACTGACAAGTCTGCAAAGACACAGAACTCTGAGCCAAAAGAACTACTGATGACCACAATGACTCGTAGGTCAAGTCAATTTATATCCACTAACTCAGCAGTTTGCTCTTTAACCCTAATGCCAATCTAAACTATGCAACTACTTATAAGAACCATGAACATATTGATTATCCTTGTTCACAAATAATTTTAAATTAAAAAGAAGCAGTGATTAGAATCATGGATAGAACACAAGGCGCTTGGGGAACCTCATTTCTGAACACAGAAGTGATTTGTTGCACTCCTGTTGCTAGATTCTTTGGACACTTCTGTTTTTTCCAAAAATCCCTCTCTGATGGCACTGGAATGCTAGAGATTTTCTTTTCTTGAGCCACATGGAGGGTGATGAAATGAAAATTCATTTTTGGTCACATTCAGATGTCCAGTAAAATAAAGTCACAGATGCAGTAAGAATGATATACAGATTAAAAACTGGACCTGCAAAACCTAGTTTCAGCAAAGCCTAAAGTATTTTTAAACCCAAGTTCTAAAGCTGCAACTACTGCATGTACTAAGTTCTGGAAGTCTGCCAAATACTCATGTAGGTTTGTCCTTTGTTAAATATGTCCAAATGCTATATGATTAAAGTCTAAAATCTTCAAAGAAAAGAATAAATATTACGCAATCATTTCAAGCTCCCCTCCTTTGACCTTAATATGTACTTCAAAAGCTCAGCAGATGCTTAGTAGAAAATAAATCCCCAATTCAACAGATGTCCCAACAGTGATACAGCAAGATGCACCTTCCATAGCTTTTGGCAACCCTCAACTTTTATTATTCCTCTGCTCACAAGTACTTTTCAAGTCAAAGAGAGACCCAAGCAAGTTAATAGGCCCCTAATATCTATTCTGCTGCCTGAACTGATTGCTGTTTATAAGGTAATCTTTGGGACCACATGTGGCTTAGCCCCAGTTCATCTCCTACAGAGACACAGCCCCCAGGCAGCTCTGTTTTCATCAAACCAAGCTGTAACCCAATCAACACCTTTCACAACAGAACAATCCCTTACTTTCAGCATGCCTGCAGTAAAGGAGGGGAGCCTCAGCTTTTGTGTGGGATCCCTATTTGGCAGCTAAGGTGATGTTTTACTCAGTAGGATACCTAAGAAAACTCAAACTACTTTGGAAGATGCCCCTGCCAACAGAAAACATATGATGAATATGTTTGTCTAAAACTAATTTATCTTTTTCCAAAGACACATTCTAAAAGCTGCATTAACAACCTAATAGCACTTCGGGAGTTGCCACCATCACAAATGCAAATTACATGGTTTCCTTCAAGCCTAAGAAAGAAAAGTAATCCCCTAGCTCCAGGCTGCTCAGGACCTTGGTCCAAACCCAGGCCTCCTTAACCTTTGCCAAACTGAAACTCGACATTAGTTTGAAACGCCAGGCTTAGTTTGTTGCACCTAAAAAGAAACACAAATGCAACAGCATCATATCACAGTTTAACCCAGTGGCACCACTAGCTCTAAACCTTAGAACGAACATAATCACACCCTCAGTACAGTAGTACTAAGCTGCAAACTGGAGTCAAAAGCAGATGGTAACCATGTAACCTCCTCTGAACTGGAGTACTAACATGCATTTGACTAAATTCAGGTGTCAGGCAGCCAGTCCATGGTACCAGCAATCAAGCAAAGTATCTCATACCCAAAAGTTAGTTATCTCCTAGCAAAACACTTTCTGGATTCCTTTTTATGGATAGTGGCAAATTTAGGCCTTGTCCTCAGTCTAACAGAGAGTGGGTCCCTGGCTCTTACCTTTATTTCTTTAATCAGACACAAGTTGTGCTGAACTCAAAAGACAAGATTTTAGGTTTGTGCTAATACTAGAGGAGATCTAGAAATACAAAAACCATTCTTAGTAGGCTGGTGTTACAACTATTTGTACTGTCTTATAAAATAGGATCTGTGTGCCAAATGCCTCATTTTTAAAACCATAGCAAATGGGCGGAAAATATATTTTAGTTGCATGAAATTTTAAGCAAATGTTTTTTAAACTCAAAATACTACTCAATTTAGGCAGTTACTTCTTTTTTTTTTTAACATAACTAATTTCTTCTTCCACAATGGCACAACTTTGCCTTAAGGCCACTGAAGAAAAATGCCATAAAACCAGAATGAAACCATACAGATCATCTTCTGCGTCAGCGTCACTCTCTTTTCAACATCATACTGAACACATGCAAACCCACTGGGTATCCTTAACCAGAGAGCAGAAAATAATACCCCATTTTAGAAATAGCCTACCCAGGTTTTTTTAGTATCTGTAATTAACAACCACAAGTATGCCTCCTCAATTTAAGCGTCCCACATAGACCTCTCCCATCTTGCAGACTAAACTAGAATTTCAGCTCTGCTCCATATATATAGCATGCTAGACTACCACTGAAAATTATGGCAGGAAACAGAGGTCATAAAAGCATGGGATAAATGCTTTAAAAAACAGGTCATTGTGTTTGGGTGGGCATAGTACCACAGTGGCTTTTTTATTCATTGTCACAACAAAACCTTTCTTCTGGTGGCTCTGGAGACGCTTGATAAGGACTCTTCTGCAAAGGATTCACAGGAGTGTCTGTGGGAGAGTTGGAATGTGCAGACCTAGTCTGGAGTCAGTGAAGTTGTTCTCATGCTGCTCATCTTTCTCAATTCAACACCAAAAGGAGAGAATGCCCAGGCAAAGAACAAAATAAATATGCCACTAGAAAAAATCCTCAACATGTATCAGCATTAAAATAGCTTTCCAGAGCAGTTAACTACAAAAGTAAGCCTTACTTGCCCCTGTCCCCTTTTTTTAAGTAGTGTTACTTTTACAAAACTCTCCTCACAGAGAAGGCTAAAGAAACTACTATTTCTGCATCTCTGACCTAAACTACTTCATGCTTCCAGGAGAACAGCTGCATTTTTTATTTAGCATAGATAAACTAAAACTTCTTGAACAGATATGTTCCCAAAATTTCTCAAAACACAAAAAAAAACCCAACCCAACATACACTTTTATCCTGATACACACAAAAATACACCTCAAACTCAGAAAGTGTTACTTTAATTCTTTCAAGAGCTTTGATTACAAAGTATTCAAACAAATCGATCCTTGCCCTTGTACTATTTTCCAAAGACATAAATTTAACAGTTTGTATTCAAATTTCAGGTATTGACCTGAAATTCTGTTCCAGATGTCAGTGTGACTTACTGACCAGCCAACTCCAGAATCCAAAAATAATCTGCATAAGTCTTTTGATTAAGAAAAAACTCTGTCTGTTGACTAGAATGTCATTCAAATCTCCAGCATACATTAGAATTAGGTTTTCTCTTAATTGCCAACTGAAGTGCTGATGCAACCCCTCATTTAAACGATTAACCTTCCAAATTAACATTTACAAGCTTAAGAATTTAACTCTAACTTGGAGTTTACAGAACCTAGTAATCATTCTGGGGTGCGGTTTTTTTTTTGTTTTGGCTGTTTTGCATGTTGAGGGCTGTTCAGGCTATTTTTTGTTGTTGTTTTAGGTTTGGGGTTTGGTTTTTGGGTTTTTTTTTTTAGTTTGGGTTGGTTTTGTGTTTTTTTTCCAAACTGCATCATAATAATCTTAAATTCTTACTCTAGGACATGTATGCCTCAGCTACTGAAGAAATTCAACTGCTGTAGCTATATGGGCAAATCATTAACTTCAGTACAATGTAATGCAGCAGTACAGAATGCAGTGTAGGAGGAAAAAAAATCTACCCAAAAAGCTAATTAGATACCTGGGAGATTAGTCTGTGCTCTGAGCTGGACTCATGACTATACCCGAACTAGCTACGGTAAAAATTTATCGTGCAAAAAGCTGCAGCCACTCAGTATTCTGCAGAAATAGAGAACCTCTTAATCCATCTCTCTCTCCAAACGTAGTGGGAAGACCTACTAAGTTCTGCAGGAAATAAGATGCTATCAGAAGACCCCATTCTATGAGTATCTTCTTCCTAGTTACTCCTCACTTTTACTGGTCAAAATACTCTCAAAAGGAATTTTAACTGCAAAACCTGTGCGCCAAAATCTGTGAGACTGCATCTGTGGACAGAAGCCAAGCAGGAAACGCCATTGTCACAACATCTGTAAACAAACTTAGTCTCTGAAATGAAGATACTCTAAGAATTAGTCAACCATATTAAACCCACCTAGAATACTCTTTCCAAAGTATCAACATCACCTAATCAATTACAATTTTAAATTTAATGTTTAATAGCTTTCTTACAAAAAGATTTGCTCAACATATTTTTAATTTATTTTAAATATTTTTTCAGTGACTACAATCTGACATATTTTCAAAGACTCAGAATAAATGCTAAGCAAACATAGCATGGAACTTGTATAGTAGAAGAATATAAATTATTAAGAACTTCTTGGTGTCTTTTTTTTTTTCCTTTTTAATTTTTTTTTTAATTTAAACTGAAAGAAACTGAGTTTTTGCATATCCCGATGTTTATATCCATGACTTATACAATAAGGGTAACAAAGTATACAGAAGGAGCAACTTCAAGATGCAGCATTCAATGAAAGAGCGTGAAGAAAGTCCTGGATTTGTAAGGCTGCTCAGCTACAGTTAACTTAAAACCAAATCATACTAATCTCAGTTCTGATTAAAAATGCCTCCCCTACCTCCAAGTATTTTACGACAGTATCTGTACAACAAACAGACAGAAAACATTCCCAAGCATTGGAACTTGTGTACTGTTAAACTGCTTTTGGCTTGTGCCAGCTACCACTTTTTCAAAGAGCAGGAGGCACAGTTAGAAGTGAACTGCAGGATCAGCATTCCCAACAGATGATCTGGGTACAGCCACCCTTCCTAGAGGTATGAGAGTTGTTGGTACAGATGCAGGCCAGTTGGTTTCCATTCCAGAAAACAGTGCTGGTTTAACAGCTATCCAGTGGGTACTTATGTGTTCTGCTCCACTCATGATCATAGCATTTAAACTTTGCTATTGCCAGTCTTCAGAAAGATCAAAATCCAAAGATCACTGAAGAAATGGAATCTGAAGCTATCCCTTATGTATAAATGTTAATCATATCCTGTTTTTAAATTAATGGATTTACATGAACACTACAAAGCAATGTTAACATACTTATTAC
Organism: Machaerirhynchus nigripectus; assembly: GCA_013397975.1. Classification (NCBI taxonomy): domain Eukaryota; kingdom Metazoa; phylum Chordata; class Aves; order Passeriformes; family Dicruridae; genus Machaerirhynchus; species Machaerirhynchus nigripectus. Next base: position 396,723 of record VZRQ01001134.1, read on the forward strand.
ATGTTAGCCATCCTCTGTTCCTTTTATGAGTGTAATTCAGTACTTTGCGTTACAGTTAAAATCCTATTCATTCACCTTAATGAATGTCTTGCTAGTTGGAAATAGTTCTGGTAATATTAAAAATAGCATCCTACAGCCACTAAGCTTTATTGATGCTATTTTATGCATACAGAGATAGTGCAATAAAATTAATTTTCTTCCGTATGCCTCTGCTAATTTTTTTAATTTGCTCTTTTAATATTCTTTACCAAAACAATTCATTTTTCCTTATCACAGTAGCAAGGTTACACTTGAAAGTTACATGGTTCAAGGGAAGACCACACAAGAAAGATAAGCATATGAATGTTACAAACCACATATGACTTGAAAATTTCCCAAATAGAAAATAAGCAGAGACTGGGAAAGTATTAGAAGAAAGTACAATCTCTGTGCCCTGCCTATGCCACCAGAGACAGCATCTCAGGCTAGACAGATCTTTGTTTTAATAAACCACAGTCATACATCTTTTTAAGTCAGTGAATTAGTTTAATCACTATAAACTGTGTTCGTAAGGTTAAAGCAGAATTACTGTTATTCTATAACACTTATGGCCTAATAACTCAAATTCAGGTTAATGAAAGAGCAGTAAGATTCCTGGTAACAAATAATTATACACTGTAAACACAAGTAATAAAGTTATCATGTATGAGGTTCAGACTGTCACGTCATCCTTTACACCAGTCTGGAACTAGGTTCTGTACTGCAAAATATCCTCAGTTTAGGATGCAGAAGTTTAGAAAACACCTGCTGGTAGCCTTGCAAGTTGAACTAGTTGCTAAGTTTCTGGTAACAATCAGTTTATAAAATTCACTGCGGCTTGAAATCTTACTGTGCAGGGCCTAAATGTAACACCCAGCATCTGCATGTATAAGGATTGTAAATGCAACCACTCAACTGGTTAGTTACCACAGACGCTGTGGAATTCATTACTTAAACCTTCCTTCATTTCTGAACATCACTTTCCAAGATGGGCTCCCATCTTCCCTAAACATTTCACTGAGACCTTTCTTAGGCTAAATGACCCATGGCATCTACACACCCAGAGTCTGCTGGCTCCCTTAGCTAGCTAAGTTTTGAGCACTAGAAGGAAGAGCAAAACCATAAGAAACAACCTTGAATCAAGATAAAAACAGCTCTCAAAAATAAACTATAAGTCCTGGTATCTCAAGGAAAAGAGTAATCTGCTTGGCAAAAATTCTTTGGAGAAGGCCAGATAACTGCTACAAGTTTTTCTGTCTCATTTTTACAACTGAAATTCAGTGTGGACACTTGCTCACCACATGCTGGTGCTCCCATGATAGTGTCCCACCCAGCCTGGTGAGTGACACTGTTCACCTGCCTATACAACTAGAAGAAGTACTATGAGTTCTTCCCAACATTGTTTTTTTACAAACTAGAGCTTCCATCTTTCAATTAACCTCTGAGGAATACAAATACTCAATAGAAATGCTCCATCCTTGTATTTGAAAATCAAAAAGCAAACAAGAAGACATTCTCCTTTTTCACTCCTTGCCTGCTGGTATGAAAAGTGGGACAAGGAAGTTTCAGTATTGCCTTGGTCCCACAAAGCTGCTTTAGGTTCTCCTCTAGCAATTGCTTCTGTAACTCTAAAGAGTCTTTCTAAATTGAAGTAGTAGCATCGTATTGCCATGATTTATTTCACTTTTACTGCTCAGTGCTAATGGGATTTAGACAGTTCATGGGTTTTTCTTGTGGCACACTGGGATCTGCATCAACACAATGCCTTTTATCATTAATACACACTGATGTGCTCAACTCCTTATCAAATTCTTTGAGAAAATATTTTACTGCTGCTTTAGCAGGCAATTTATATAGCCAGTTGACCATCCCAATTTACAGCCTTCAATTCTACTCACATATAAAATGTTATCTTAAATTTCAAATTCTCCTGAACACGTACCTAAAGGATAAACAAATTGCTTTGTTGTATAAACTCAGAGCACAAAAATCTCATTTTAACATTTTTTCTCTCATACTGTTATAATACTCCAAAGTCTTCATTCATCATGCAATTTAAATTTTGTTTCTGTGCAGTAACAGTCACAATGCACTGCTGTACTTTTGCATCACATATTGAGCGATGACCTCTGATCTCTCTCCCCTACCCCACTTGGGTTCCAGTTAACAATTTATGAGCTGAAGATCGCATGAGACTGAACCTCAAAATAATCTCATTAGTATCATTTATTTTCTTTAGTCATACTTTCAATCTCTGTAACTTCCTGAGGAAATGTGTTTCATGAGTTTATTACACACAGTTCATGTGAAAAATACTTCCTTTTAGCTTAGGAAAGGAAAAATACTTCCTTTAAAACCTGTTAACTGTGTGTGCCCTATTTCTTGCACTGCAAAAAACAGACAGTGATATAGGTCCTACAGAAACTACTGCAATTTTCTAAAATTCTATCATCTTGCTCTTCTCCTTTTCTGACCATTATTGCCTTTTCAGGCTTAAGAATACTAAGAAAGCTAAAATATGACTGACTACCAAATTCAACCCAAACATACCTTTTTTCTCTGTCTACTAGAAATGCATCAGAGCAGTCAGGGAACTAAGTAATCAAAGCAGCTCCTGAGTTTGCAAATACTGGTGGTTTAGTGCTCCCTGTTAAGAGATTCAGTTCTGTTGGTTGGAACACAACTGCAGAAAACAGAACCTATGAAAACCCACTGACCTAAACCAAAGGTTTAGAAAACAAACTCAAAACATAGTTTTTTCCAAAACTTTTTTTTGGAAAACAAAACTCAAGACATAGTGGCAAAGATATATTAAATTCCCTGGTGAAAATACCAGAACTACAGCTACAAATATCAAACACTTAATACCATTTCCTACCTTTTGAACTGTAAAATTAAAACAAACTTAACATGGAAAAGACAATCTAAAAGTCAACAAAAACGAATGCATGGAACTAGCTATCTGATGCTTCTACTGTCATCTAGTCTACCTGCAAATGTGATTGTTGTCCTTAATTTCTTATAAGCAAGGGGTAAAAGAATTCCTCTGAGCCACTGAATAGTTAAGTGTTGACTCAAAATAAGTTGTTAAATCTGATTTATTCATCTTTGAACTGAGAGTGTAGTAGGATGCTCTTCAAAGACTGCTGGATGAGATGTAGCTCGGGTAAAGTCAGAAGAACCTTTCAGCAAGCTGAAAAAGGTAGCAAGTTGCTTGACAGATCTTTCACAAATTCTTCAGTGTGCTTTGTTTGCTGCTCCCTGTATCAAGGCCAGTCCATTTTGAAAAACATGACAAATATTCAGACACTGCAGTATAAAGAGTGCCTTCAAGAACAATTCTGATGGCTTTTTACCAAAATAAAGTGTCAATCCAAATTTTAAGCTACATTGTCAAGTTTGTACGTACTCAATGTCCTTTTCCTGAGTTCCTTAAGATCACCATTTGACAGAAAAAACACATCAACCAAACTGAATGAAACACTTTTTTCCCCCCACACCAGTGTCATAAGTGGAATTTGTTCAATAAGATTAAGAACTAGCAACCCCTCTTTACCACCACCCCATTCCCACCAAATCCCTCTACTTCCATCCCTGAAGAACTGCAAACACTAAGTACCAGATATGAATACAGACAATGCCTCTGCCCTGCCTTGAAAATACAGAGCCACTCTTCTGGACAATATTATTAAAGAGAAGTTGGCTTTGCCCCAGGCTGGGCCAACTTTGTAAACCCAGCTGACAAAAAGCAACTTACTTAAACTCACAGCAATTCGTCAGTCAAGTAAACTAGCTTTATGCCAAAAGACTAGAGAGGCACCACAAGCAGACAACTAATTCTGCCATGGTAGTACCATCACAAAAACACACATAGCTGTCCACATACCCATCAACATGTTCATTCTCACTTACTGGTATCTATTACTCAGATAATAAATTGCCAAACACAGACTCATTCTGTAGGACAACTAGAGACACTTCTAAAATACCATAACACACAGTGAACTTTAATGTACTTATGTCAAAAGAAAGGCATAAAGATACACCAATTAATATTCTGCACACATACCAAATGGCCAGAAGTGAAACTACAAGGTCCTGGAAAGAAAGTATTCAATTCCCCACTTTTAGAAAATCTGTTCCACCATCTTAACTATGTGCTTCGTTAAAAGCAAAGCTAAGGGAAGCATTGTTCCATTTCTACCTGTAGAGCTGGTTCTTTAGCCACAAACCACATAATTTAATAACTGATTTTCTATAGAAGCAAAAATAGTCAGGAACGGTTTGCTCACCCAAACCCTAAAGAGTAAAGTGGCTTCATGAGTCTCTATTACCCACATTCGCGACTGTGGGAAGCATATAGAACACACAGAATGACTACTGGATGAATCAGACATCATTCCCATCTTTTATTATCAGTTAGAAATTTTTCTTCTTTAAGACATCGATCACATATGTCATCATTTACCTACATGCAACCTGTAGACAAATTTTGCACCAGATTCCTCCTCAATTTATTTCAAGATGATCAGACAATTGCAAAGTATCAGTGCTCTACCTTTATCAAAAACATAAATAAATAGATAGCTACAAAGACATTCAACCAAAATGTTAGAAATCAGCACCAGAACTTTACTGAAAATAAAATTACGTTTCTTCTGAACACATGACACTGTAAAAATTCTCACATTGCTCATCAATGCATGCATTATTAATGAAATAAGGCACCAATTCAGTCTGTTTGACTCATGTGAGGTTTTTCTAAGGCTGCATCAATGCTTTCTTTGGCAGAAGCCTTTCGATGAAGAAGGCACTGCTTACTAACTTCTAGATGGGCACCTGTAAACTCTGAAAGTAACCAGCACAACCAGCATGTATGGCAGTATCACATCCATGCATACCTCCAGTAAAATAAAAAAGGTAAGTCACTCAAGACTGAAAAGTATTACAGTCCCACTGTCCATAAGACAGCCTGTGTGTTCACATGAGGCAGACCTCCATTTTATATCAAGAATATTACCTTTCCTGGGTGGCATAGATTTTTAAGACTTAAGCATGGCTTTAGGTAGGCTGGATCAAAGTGGGAATATTAGAGAGAAATTACTTATCAAATGTATGAAAATAATTTCACTAAAGTAGCAGACACAACAATACACATTGTTGGTGACATTTTTTGTACTAACAAGAACACCTATGTCAACTGTGACAATGCTGCTTCTCTTACCTTTTTTCTGGCATTTGATTTTATTTAGTATATAAAAATAACAGAAAGCCACCTTACCTTTCTCTTCGTCTATTCGAAAAACTCCTATACCCGATCCATCTCTGATGGAATATCTGATCTCCCCATCTCGTCCCGCATCTTCATCATAAGCAGATACTGTCATAACTGAGGAGCCAACAGGAGCATCTTCTTTTATAAAGCCTTTATCTGCAAATATGGAGAACCGTGGGGGGTGCAAGTTTTCATTCACATCAACTATCTCAACCTCAACGTAACACGTAGAGGACAATGAAGTGGGTTTTCCTTTGTCCTTGGCCCGCACGGTCAAGTTATAAAGTTGTTTCTTCTCATAATCTAGTCTTTGTACAATTCGTATTGCTCCACTCAGTTTGTCAACATCAAAGGTGCCATCTCCGCTGTCTAAAAGACTGTACCGTACTTGACTTGACTGGCCTAAATCAGGATCGTAGGCTTCTAGCCATGTAATAATAGTTCCCTCAGGAAGATCTTCTCGAATTTTCACATGATAATTAGAAGGAATAAACTTGGGAGGATTGTCATTAACATCTTCCACAGCCACTTTCAAAATAACTGTTGAAAATAATTGAGGTTCTTCAGTAGCTTGGTCCCTAGCCTCAGTTTTCAACAAATAGACGTGCTGTTCCTCCCGATCCAGAGCCCCTACAACTTTCACAACTCCTGTCACAGAATTAATAGTAAACTTGTCTGTATCTGTAAGAAGAGAGTATTTGACTTCTCCATTAGCCCCTAAATCTTTATCAGTAGCTCCAATTTGAATTATTTCACTGTTGGGCTCTTTGTTTTCACTTACTTCAACAAAATAACTGTCTTGGAGAAACTCCGGTGGGTTATCATTAGCATCCAAAATTTTTATATCTAAAAGGGCCCAGGCAGACTTCTGTGGTATTCCAAGATCATAGACAGTAATATTGAGGGTATATTTATCTTTTAGTTCTCGGTCAAGGGGAGATAAAATTTTCAGCACTCCTCTTTCCATATCAACAATGAAACTACTGTCTTCATTACCTCCAGAAATAACATACACCAGCTTTCCATTGAAGCCAGTATCAAGATCAGTAGCATTCATGGATATTATGCTGGAGCCCACAGGCTGGTCTTCTCTTATCTCAATGCTACTGGGGAGAGTACTTTTAAACTGAGGTGCATGCAGATTCATAGAGTGAGTATCAAAGAAAACATCCTCAACTTCTCCATGACTGTGCAACTTATTTGCTTGTAAGAGTTTCTCTGCGAGCATTTTGGCAACACCAGTTTCTTCACATGGCAAGTTGACTGGTTTGCGACTATTAGCTACAGTTATGTTGATATACAATGGTTTTGCAAAGTTCTCTCCATCTGTAGCTGTAATTTTCAAACTGTAAAAAGATGTTTTAGCACCTAGGCCATCTATTAGTGACTGCTTGAGAGAAAGGACTCCAGAATTTGGGTTTAGGCTAAATAAATCCAGTTCATTTCCAGATTCAATTTGGTATCTTACCAACTGGAGCTCATCAGCATCAATAGCAGATACAGTTGTTATTTGTTCTCCAACACCAAGATCCCTGGGGATTATTCCCTCACAATTTATTTTCTCAAACAGAGGTATATTGTCATTCAAGTTATTTAAAATAACAGTAACAGGAACTTCAGCTTCTCGGCGATATGGTATACCCCAATCAGAGGCTCGAATCCTTAAATTGTAAACCCTTGGCATCAATTCATAATCCAAGTCTTCTGAGGTACTAATAATCCCACTGAAATGGTTAATCACAAATGGCACAGGATTTAGGTTCGCAATGCTGTAGGTCACATAACCATTTTCCCCTTCATCAGGGTCTTTCGCACTTACTCTCATGACACTTGTACCTATTGGCACATTTTCATCAAAGGAGGCTTTATAGGATGACTGAGTAAATTCCGGAGGATTGCTATTCATGCCCAGTACCTTAATTAATACTTTTGCAGAAGCTCTTCTGTCACTTGTCACAACTTCAAGTTCAAAATGGGATGCATATTGTGCTTTTATGGGTTCTAATGTGGTAATAAGACCAGTGTGAGGGTTTAAATTGAATTTTACTTTTCCCGGTGTGTTTTTAAATACATATTTTAAATGTGGGTAACTAGGTACAGCTTTCACCATTATCACAGGTGTGTTTGGAGGGGCAAATTCACTTATTTCAGCTCTATATATGTCTTTTTCAAATCTTACAGGACCAGACTTAAACTGTGGTGATGTCACATGAACAACTTTTACAGAAGAAAATTGTGGGGGATTCCCTTTATCTTTAGCTTGCAGGGTAAGGTTGTATCCAAAAGGGTGACTCTCCCAATCGATGGGACCGATGGCTTTTATTCTGTATTCTTTGCCACCTGGAACAGACCTCACTGTTTTGAACTGTTGAAGCGCGTCTCCCGCAACAATATTTAATGATGCTATTTCCCCATTTGAACCCTGGTCATTGTCCTCTACAGTTACAATTGCATACGTTGGATCTGTGTCTGATTCTGATGGAGTCAATGGAACAGCTGTAATAACAGGGGCATGTTCATTTGCTTGCTCTACATGAACAGTTAGTTTTGCCATACTGCTTATGCCACTGCTACCATACAGCTTCAGCCCACGGTCCACCGCAAGAATTTCCATCTCATAACGCTTAGTGTCCGAGTAGTCAAGCCTACCAGTTAGAACTACCACTCCACTAGTTGGATGTATAGCAAACACATCTGTTCTTTCTTTAAAGCTATAGTAGAACTCTCCATTTGTTCCTATATCTGCATCTGTTGCACTGACTCTTGCGATGCTGGTCCTTATTGCTGTGTTTTCAGGCAAAGAAACACTGTAAGATGTTGGAGAAAACAAAGGCCGCAAGTCATTTATATCCAGAACCTGTATCCTGACCTTCGTGCGTGTTTCAGCATTTGTATTTTTTTCAACTGCTTTAACAGTCAGCATATAATGGTCTTTCACCTCTCTGTTAAGGATAGCTGTGTTTCCTCCCTTGGTCCGTATTCTCAAAAAGCAAAAGTTTCCAAGAACATACTCTTCAGCTTTGAACAAGTTCTCACTGTCACCAGAAATAATTTTGTATCTTAAGTCCCACAGTGGATTTGTAATGTAAATGCCCATTTTCACTGGATGCCCAACGTAAGTCTTGGCTGCAGAATTCTCATACACAGTGGCATTATATTGTACTTGTGTAAATTGCATTGATGGAGCATGATGTGGCCTTTGATTTCCTTCACAGTTTCCAAAATGCTGCACCAGCAGCATCAGCAGCAACAGCATAGTCAAGTATCTTCCCATGGCAGCAATTACAAAGAAACCCTGAAACAAGAAAGAGATGTAGTAAGACTTATGACTGTTCAAATGCTTATCAAATAAACATTAACACTTAGTTCAGAATTAATATTTAAGAAAAGTGTAAGTTACACAGCTAGATTATAGCCTTTTCTTGCAGAAAGTTTCAAAATTATTTGCAGTAACAGAAACACAGATAAATTAAAAACTCCTAAAAAAAGTCAAGAATCCATGACATCAAAAGCCTAGCAATTACTAACGCAACATGAGGGGAACACGGAGTTAACCTCAAATGAACAAACCCATGAAGCAACATGCTAGAAGAAACATGCCAACGCTGTCTGCTATGATCAAACAAACTAGCTCTGAACTAACCTGGAGTAGTGAACACTCACTCCAGTTCTCTACTTCATACATGACGTTGACTTCTAGTAGAAAATTCTCCCCTGACATTTTATTTAGACTGTAAAATGGCTGATGTCCAACTATCTGGCAGTAAACTGCAAGAGGTGGCTTGATATTACCATGAATTCTTTTAAGTATCCTATGTGCACCTGTTCCAAGAATTATAAATATGATAAACAGAGAAAAATTCTGTATTGTATTCCCTCCAGCTCTGACTACACTTGTAAGAGTAGCGCTTATCATAAAAAAAATATATTATCAAGCACCACGAAGTTGTAAAGCCCATAAAGAATGAGACTTATTCCTTTATTCCCCTCTCAGAACAGATCTGAAACAAATTAGTATCAAGAGCTTTGAGAACAGGAATCTATCAAAATAACCAGGGGAACATTTCAGTCAGGTTTCTCCAACACACTCCAGAAATGACAAGGAAAGAGCCTAGAACAGCAAGACAGACATAGAGGCACACCCTCAGTGGATCTGCCTTTTGTAAAAAGGCAAGAAGTCAGTGTAGCATTTTCACTACCTAAATTGAAGCAAGACTGCAATAAGAAGAAAGGAAGAAACCTCAGGTACAAGACATCTGGAATCACCTTCTTCATCTGGGTCTACAGCAACAGTCTTTACTCCCCCAAGTCTCACAGAATAACAAACCAAAGCTTCAGAAGGCTCCCTCAACAAGCCCCAAGCTTTCAACAAGATCTTGGGAGCAAAATTTCTTTCCAGCAAGTAGAAAGTAATCTAACATTGTCTCGATTACTTTGATTAAGTAGTACACATTCATTCCTTTCTCCTTTCCCGACTTGTCCTTAAATTTTTTCCCTTACCTCTCCTTCTGAGTTTTCTTTCCTGGCCAATCTGCTATAGAAATCATACTAATTACTCACTGTGTCCTTCTTCAATTGTTCCTGGCCTTTTTTTCCCCCACATTTTAGCCCTAGTTTGCCCTTTTTCTATTCTTAGGCTGTCAACCTCTCCTAAGTGTCTATCTTCACGCTAGTTCTGTTCATCTCTGCTAAAGTAACATCACATTATGTTGTCTCCTTCCTCCACTTGCATTTTCTCTTACAGAGATTTCTCCCTTCCCTACTTCCTACCTGCTCAGGTAGCTATGTTAAAGATCACACTGGCTGATATTTTAGGGACTGACTCTGCCCACTAGCAAACATTACAGCAAATTAATCTACTTGTGTCAACAGTTCAGTTCAAAACCTCCGAAGAAGGAATTCAGTCACAGACATCACTAAGTCAATGATTTTGACAGGAATTCAAGACTCAGATGCACACAAACAGTAGGAAGTACTGCAGAGGAGTAATAAAAGGAATATCCTTTTGGAAGGAGAAAAAAAAAAGTATGTCTGTCTTCCAAATCCAGCATTTAAGTTGCACAATTAAACCTATAAACACAGCAAACAAAAAGGGAATAAGCAAATAATAAAAAGGATTAAAGCTCTTCAAAGTAAGTCACTAGCTGGAACAGATACTTACAAGGTCTTAACACTGGATGAAGAAAAGGTTTGGGAGGGCAAATGAGTGAGGCTGGAACAGTCATCATTTCAATGGGTTAACAGTATTATTCCTCCCCTATCTACTTTTCTTCCCAGGCTACGATATGTCCTGGGAATACAGAGACACTTGAGTCTCCAGGGCTTCATGCCCTAGCATACTGCCAAGTTAACAAATACTTGCTCAAAACCAAAACAACAAACAAACAAAAACTCCCACACACAACCAAATTTCTGCAAAAAATAATTGATGTCAGTACTTCCACAACTCTGAAAATTTTGAGATGCCACCAGACTGGCCTAAAAGGCAATGTTAAGGAGATTGCTTAAAACACCACTTTCAAGCAATCAACCAAGCCTTTCCTCCATCTTGCGGAACTTTGGAAGCCATCTATTACCAAAATCTACTTAATGATCAAATTTTGTCGTGATCTGATCAGATGCTTCCCTCTTTTCTCCCTCAGTTACACTAGGATTTTTATTAATTTATACTTAAGTCCAAAACCCAGCTTTACTTCTGATGCTGTAACACCTGCTAACTCACTGCCTCTGCTTATGTTTGGCAACAGGCTATTTAGAGTGGTAGATTTATAATGTAAAACATTGTATTTGTTTGTATCTTTTATAATTTGATTCTCGCATCTCAGGCACCTTAGACAGTGCACCACACTAAGATGCATTAAACTGCATTAAGATATCCAAACTCCTCATTAATATTCAAAGCTGAACGCATGTGAAGGTTTTACTATTACTGTAAACATTTTTCTGTGCCATAATACAGCACTGAGCACTTTTTGCTGCTCTTCTGTAATAACTTCAAGTCTGCTCTGAACCAGCAACAGGCAGCCCATCACAAACAGTAACGCAACAACCAGTGAGAGAATCCATTCCTCAGCAGTAGCCCATTAGGCTTGCTGAGTCACAATCAAGAATGTAAAAGCATCTCTCAACTGAACAGTTAACCATGTCAGGTAAAAACAATTTAGCAATTTCTTTCACATGACACTATTTCCATGTTGTCATAATTTACACAGCTACTGGAAACTAAAAAATGTTGACTAGGATAGTCAAAAAAATCAACATAGTGTAATCTTGGAAAATATCTAAAGTATTAAGCAATTCCAGTTATAAAGACAGTTAACTACTAAGAGAAAGTATGAAAGTATTAAGATAAACTGATAATGTGTTAGAAATAAACTCAGCTGGCTCACTAAAGGGTGCCAAAATGACTGAATTTCAGAAACATTTAGCCAAAGGCTACACTTGGTACTCCTGAATTTTTATCATCTTTGGAATATGACCAGTTTAGAAATTTCTGTATTCATGCTCAATACATAAGGCAACCATTTGCTTAACAAAACATCATAGCCCTAAATTTATAAGAGGTGCACACCATATTTTTCTGAAAAGCTACTTTCAAACAAACTTTGATTTCCTATCTGGAAATTACTATTCAGATAATTTTTATTTATATGCATATCCAGGTCATTTTTACTTATATGCAAACTCAGCACCGGGATATGTAAGACAGTTTTACTACTTAGCTACATCGTTATCAAAACTATTAACACATCAAAACGTTAACATAATTTGTACATGGGAAAAAATACTAACACAACTTAGAAATATGAACTATCTTCACATTAAAGGTCTAAGTATAATTTTGGAGCTAGCAGAGCTGAAATTGATAGCTTACAAATTAAGATAATTGGATAAGATAGCAGTCATACAAAAGACTGTTCCTCTTAGCAGGAAGTTTACAGTATTTGGATTTCAAAGCTTATAGTTTGAGATTTGAAAGTTTTAAGCACAAAACACAGAACTTAGTAAACAGCAATTTCAATGCCAAGCAAGCAAAAAAAAAGACCAAACCAAGCTTATCTTCCTTATCATAGATACATTGAACCAAGCTTATTATAGATACATAATGTATCTATGGAGAGCATACCCTGAGATGTCTACTGCCCCACCAACAGAAGTCACAAGCAGAAAAAGGACCTAAATCAGGCCCCATACCCAAGTGAGTCTTGGTCTCATTGTTATTCTTTTTCTACGTGCAAGCTCTACCAGTTAAGTCCAGAAGAACCTACTTACCAAGCAAAACATTAACTATTTACCTTAAAGGTCAGTTTTGATCAGCACACTCAACTGATGTCTGGCAGAAACACACTGTGAAACTAAGCAGTCATGACAGGATTTCTAGTGTAGCAGTCTATGAGAGAACGTGTGACTTTGCAAGCTGCACTAACTGTGGTTATGCCTACCCCTTCAATTGTTTAAAAACAATTATTTATGTAGTCTGATGGGGAAAAAAGAAATACCAGGTTTAGCTGTTTCAACACACTTAACTTTGCAATCAAACAAGTTAACAGTGTCTTGCATTTCAGAGGGAAGGTGTCTACTCTGGTATTCAGAAAATTAACACATGATGAGAGTCTATGGTAGTGTTACTTTAGTAAAGCTGGCAAGTTATTCAAAAAATGTACATTGTCGCAGAGATTAACATAACAGTTTCAACTTGTGACTAAAGTCCAGTAAGTTTTACATTTGTATTCCCCACATCATGAGTTCATCTCACGAGATACTTTAATTTTTGTGTTTGAGATGTTAGCTGTTAAAAGAAAAACGCAGCAGCCATTTTCAAAGAGCAGGCAAAGATTCTGAAACCAGAATGAAACAAAGATTCACATGGAGAATTCCCACTGTTTATATGTAGGCAGTTACTTAGTAGTGTACCTAATACTGAACTCATTAGCTGTGCAAGGAAAAGCAGACTTCCAATCTCTGTGAATGAGAGTTTAATCGAAATTTAGCATGACACCTTAAAACTTGTGATAACAAAAAGAGTTCTACTGATTTTGAATTCAGTTTTAAACTTAAAAAAAAAAAAAGTAAATCTTCAAGAGTTTAAAGGCATTTAACACTTGTTTACTTGAACTAACAGCAGTGTTAACTTAGCCCTACAAAGTTCTTTACCATGATTAAAAAATACCCACACAATCCTTCTTCTGGGATGACTACTAAAGCTAAACTTTCAGTCTCCTAAAAGAGATTTTAGGATTTTGCAGTGAATAAGATAATAAAACTTAAAAAATAAACAGTTTACAGCATAGAAGTAAGGTATTTACTCACAAAAAAGCTGAATTATTTCTACATGGTTAGAAAAGCAAAAGGGAAGTAGACATCTAATATACAACGTTCTTTTCTTTTACAGAGACAGCAGAGGTGGTAAAAGAATACAGGTAGTATTTCCTATGCCACTCCCTAGGAACAACTTGTATGCAAGTACTTAAACCGCAGGAAAACCTGATGCTAGAAGGCAGCATTTCTTTAACTTATTAATGCGTTTCCGAAAAAAAAAAAAGTTTACAACAGGGGACGGCGTCACTTACTGCCGAGTGAGGTTAAAAAGTGCATCTTTCAAACATAACTTTTTTCTGCTTCAACCGTCCTAAAGAAGAATAAAAGCAGCAGAAGCCAACTGAGTCCAGCAGGGTTCTCCCGGGGAGCCGCTGCCAAACTTCGGGTCCTGGCGGGCACTGCCCTTTACCTTTCGGTCAATCCGGCGAGGAACGCAACGAGGGACGCTGGGTGGAAGTGCGAACAAAGGAAGAAACTCATCCTAAGGTACTTCTCACCCGCCGCGAACTGCCCCTGCCGGCTCACCCGGGAACGAAGTTTGCAATGGGCCATCAGACGCACTCACAGACACCTTGCCTCAGGGAACAGCACCACCGCCAGCTCTTTACCTCTGCCCAATTTAGGGAGAACCTGCCCGCTAAAGTCCTGCTGGCTCTCCGGGGAGCGCGGCCCCGGCTCCAGCCCGGCCAGCCGCCGCCAGCCCCGGGGGGAACGGGGCGC
>VZRQ01001134.1:413646-545192 GCA_013397975.1 Machaerirhynchus nigripectus
CGGCCTCCCGGCGCCGCAACTCTCCGTGGCCGCCGCCGGTTGGAGGCCCCGCTGGCTTCGCCGCCGCAACGCTGCTCGAGTCGGAGGGACGGCGCTGCCCCGGCCGCACGCTGCGGGCGCCCCGCAGCAGCGCCTGGCGACTCCTTCTCGGCGGGGCACGGCCGCGAGCTCAAGCGGGAGGCTCCAAGTGGGCTGAGCACGGGAATCTCCCACTCTCTCCTGGCCACGTTGTCAAGAATAGTCCTCTCTTCTCTCTCGTCTCTCCATCCTCTCTCCTCTTCTCTTTTTGTTTTCTTCTTTTACCTTTTTCTCTTTTCTATTTTTTCCCTTCTCTTTTCTCCTCCTTTTTCTTCTTCGTCTTTTTCTTTTTCCTTCCTTTATCTTTTCTTCAAGGGAAGTGTATTTCTCAAAGCACGCCAAAAATGTGCAAAATGGCATCTCCTCCAAAATATCACAAGCAAGCAAGATGTATAATATAATATATAATTTATAATGTGGTTCTCCCTCATTCAAAGTCAGCCCCAATTACTCTTCCTCGACAAAGTTCAGGAGATGTTTCACTGCACAGTGACAGGGATCAGCTGAAAGGAGGTGCCTTAGTAGGTCCTGAATGGTGTAGTTTATAAAATTTTGGGAAAACTACACAAAATGCTTTAAAAGTTATTTCCCTGAGAGACATAGTGTAACAGTAAATTTGTAAAGCACTCCGAGATTCTCAGAAGGTAAAATATTCTTTTACTAAACAATTTATCCCTAAGGAGCTTAAAGTCATGGCCTTCCAAAAGTCAAATTAACTTATGAAGACATTGGATCATTATTTTCTGTAAGATACACCACTAAAATCTATCAGCCAAATGAGCATGCAGGGTTCTAGATTAGGAAGAGCAGATACAAACTGCAGTATATAAATACTAATTACATTTCCAAATAGTGCATACATGCCATTTCAGTCTGGGAATGTTCACTTTGAGCAAACCTCTGGAAAGTTTAATGTCAAAATTCTCTGTCCTTATAGATTTCCACAACAGACACAGCTGACTGATTTATTTAGCATCTCATCTTCTTTCTAAAGACCCTAAATGGAATTATACTGAGACGTTATCCGAGTGCAACTGGGCCAAATGACCTTTTCTTCTGTGAAAACTGCTTCAAAGTGAGTTGCATAAAATAAACTGCATTGAAAATAGCATTCCAGAAAAGGGCTGAAAGGGAAACACTTTAAGCCATTATAGCTAAGGGCTAGAAACAAATGTAAACCACACTTCTACTCCATACAGCTGCAAATATTTCGAAATTTTGGTGTATGAAATTTCCTACCTTTCAGATTCATTACGATGTTGTCGTTGATTGCTGAGTTAAGTAATGAAAGGTAAGGGCCACAGATCGCTTAAACTTTGTCTAAACTTTAATTCTCAATGCCTGGAGAAGTGCAGTGGCAGAATTGCAGTAACGTCCCGTGAGTTGGACAGGAAGACCTCTAAAAAGTATCTGGTAAAGATAACAGAAAATTACAGGCTTCTGATTTGGATTTCCTACTACACCCATGCTATGCTGACAGTAAGTACTTTAGATGAAGAATAAAGGGATTTACCATCATTCTCCAAGAGTGGGTAATGGTGCTTAGCACTTCACATGAAGTACTGGAGCCATGATGTCCAGGCAAGTGTATTCATAAGGCTGCTTAATATAGGTAGGTTTACCTTCTAAAACAGGTTTCTAACATCTTTAATAATATTTACAAAGTCATTTTGATAATTACTGAATATTCTGTTTTCATTTTGTGTTTTCTCTGCTCTTTAATTTTTTTCTTGGAAACAGTGTCAATAAAGCTGTTACAATCATTGTTTACTTTCGCTATAATGTAAAAAGGTATCTTTGTGATATGTTATCCTAAATAAAATTCATATATTCCATTATGTTTTGCTAACCTATAGGAAAGGTACAAAAGAGAATTCTTGAAATCACCCTTGGGTGTCTAGGGCACCATCCACATCACTGAAACAATCTCCCAGTCTTATAATCACTGTAGCAAAAATATGTTTGGTTGTCCCTGTCATCTATTAACATATGTCTGTCCTTATCAAATTGCCTAAGATGAAACAAGTTTCAGTTCAGCTATCAAAAAAAAAAAAAATAAGAAAAAGAGTTATCTGCACTAGACTGTTTTCTTTCAAGAGAAACATGGATCCTTCAACTTCGGAATTTCCCAAAAACTGAAATAGAAATTATATTTCCACATAATCATAATCATAACCATTATCATCCTCTTCTAAGGCATTATGGCACTAACGCTCTTCTCACTAATTTATCTCAAAACCTAGCCTCACAGATTTCAACGCTTGTTTGCTATATATTTAACAAAGAGGAGCTGATAGTTAACTGGGTAAGATCGGAAGTAAATACTGAACTCAAGTGTCCTCCAAAGAAATTTTCCTGCTCCTAGCTCGAGGTATGCACTTGGGGGATGATATCTGAAGTACTTTGGACTGATTTCTCAGCTCCCAGTTTGTTTAAAAGAAGATAATTTCAAATTGTTGTGACTTCAGCTGCATAAAACTTTGAAGATCAAACCTG
Source organism: Machaerirhynchus nigripectus (assembly GCA_013397975.1). Classification (NCBI taxonomy): domain Eukaryota; kingdom Metazoa; phylum Chordata; class Aves; order Passeriformes; family Dicruridae; genus Machaerirhynchus; species Machaerirhynchus nigripectus. The sequence goes on from VZRQ01001134.1 coordinate 416,221, forward strand.
GCACTTTGAATTGCACCGGCTCAGAGATGGCAAAGGCGAGGATAACTCTGTCTTGGTCTCTATGAGGGTAAACCTGTTGCAATTGCTAGACAAAGTGCAGCTTCAAAAAAAGCACTTTTGAACACAATAGCAGCCTGTGACTCAGGGGCAATAAAGGGGCCATAAACATTGAGTGTCTGTGACAGAGGGCAAATGCATCTTTCAGTAAAGGGGTCAGAGAGTTTCAAGTGAGTTCTCTGTCAGTTAAATATGAACTGACCTGATTGGTTTTACAGTAAGAACTAAATTCTGTACAGTACAAAAGGCCAGCACAAAACCTGTACTCTATCTGAACTGCAGTTACACAGGGAGAAGGAGGCTGTTTGATAACAGCTCTGCTCTTGTTGTTCTCCTTTTCCTCATCTGGTCTTAGGAACAGCTCCGCAGACCTCAATTCTTTGTAGCCTTTGGAAAGCAAAACAAAACAACTCCCCAAAACTTCATAATTATCCTTTCCCTGGCCTGCAGTCAAGGGTATATACTCCTTTACCACTCTAGTTTGTTTCCTGTCTACTAAATGCAGACCTGGGCAATAAAAAATAATTCTGTCTTTCAGGCTGTTCTTGACTACTCTTTGAATACTTGGGTTGAACAACAAATGTCCACTTCCTTCCCCTTCCCCCCCTCTGCCATTTACAGGGGGGAAAGGGGGCAAGCTCTATGAAATACATATTCGAGAGATTGCTGACATTTTCTTACCTAAACCAAACTTTTTCAAAACCCCTGAAAATCTTTAGGATACCTTAGCATACATCTCTTTATCTGACAGAATTTGAGCAAGGATATTTAACTTTTCATATTTTAATTATTTTTATTGACTTTCTTTTACCCTAGAGAGTTATTACTGCGTAAAATATCACTGACTATTTGATTAGGTATTCTTTCACAGTGCTATTCAAGACTTCCAAGGCAGCAATGTCAAAATAATAGTCATATATCAGCTTTGGTATAATGAAATGCTAAGCAATCTCAGCTACTTGACAATCTATTGTGTGCCCTGTGAACCTAAAGAGGAGTTTACTGAGGCGACTCAATCATTAAACCTACAAGCTACAACTGTTTGTGGGTATGTGTTAAATACACACATATGCAATAGTAAAGAAAACGTAGAGCAATGCTGCAGAGGAAAAAAAAATAAGACATATTTAAAAGACTATTTAATGTTTCTAGGTTCTAGTTCTTCAGGTACTGCTAGGGTGAGGACATCCAAATATTCCAATAGTAATTTTCTGAGCCTTTAGATTGGCAGAGACAGCTGATCTGTTATAGACTGATTTTTCATTTTTGTTTTTTTAACAACAGGAAGGAGAAATATATTCTTTAAACAGGAGTGAGCTAGGCAGCCTCACATTTACAACAGTTTGGTCTTACAGATTACCTCTGTGTATGTCAACTTTTGAGAAATATTTTAACATCACTTCAAAAACAAGCCACTTTTCCACATCACACTTTTCTTCACCAATCTATCTTCATAAATAATTAAAGAAATTAAATAATTAAAAAATTTAATGTAAGTCTGCTTTTATGACATTTAGTCTACTCTATGCAGTACTGGCAACTGGAACAGAACCATCTGCACTGTTACGGACAGTACTGGTATTTTGGTTAAAGGTCTGGATTGAAGATAGGGTAATGGTTTGCACTAGTTCATCCCAAACAAAAGTGAACATCCCACTTATCTTCAGTATTCCCCAGGGTGGAAAGATGATGGAGATCTGCAGGGATTTTTGTGCTGTCTGGCTCAGCAAGGTGGGCTAAGTCTGCTTCTCCAGCAGATGTTATCTTCCTAGTGAATGGTGCTTTGACTGCTCTATAGAGTTCAAATCCACTGAGCTCAAGGCAGAAATGCACCGGTTCACAGTCTCATGCCTACAACACAACTATTGAGTTTAAATTTAACTAATTAAAGGACAATTAAAATGTTTGAAAAGATCACAAAAGGGCTAGGCTATAACAGTTATTAATTTTAAAATTATTTTTTTAAGCTATGTGGGCTGGTATTTTTTATTTTATCAAGCACAGGCTTAACAATAGAGTAAGGAAAGGGATTTTCAGACTCACCAGTCCAGAGCCAACATGACTGGCACTTTCTAGGGCAAGAAGATATTAAAGAAATTTGTTCTCTTCTTAAATACCTTGTTTTCTTGAGCTGGTCCTTCAGCTCTTTTAGAGCTTTAAAGACCATTCAAAACTAAAAAAAGAGTTGAAATCCAGATGGTGTTTATGTGACATAGTGCTAAAAAATAGTGATAATTTGACTTCCTTGGTTTTGAGTAGTTGTAATTAGTTGTCCACGTTCCATTACACCCAGAATTGGTGTGAGATCACAAAACTGAAGTTGTAAGAGCTTGGGTGACGTTAGTATTACATAGGATTGAATGAAGTAAAAGAATTATGTTGTACAAGTGCTACTAAGGTACTGGTCCTTTTGATTCTAAAATTGGTCCTAAATCCAAAATTAAAGTGTGAAGAACTACAGAGAAAAGTAGAGAGACCAAGTGACTGTGGTGCTTATAAACATCTGAAATAATTTTGAACTCTGCATAAGCAATGGATTTACCTAATGTTCCAGGGTTGGTAGGATGGTTTTAATTTAGTGTAGGATGATTAATGGTGGAATGTAATACTCTGAATATCTTCAAAATTCTTCAGGTTATAAGAAAAAGGAAAGGCATGGGTCTCTACTGAGACCAAGTCATCAAGTCTCTTATTTTGGTCATTGGTCCTTTTTAATAGACTGGGTCTAGACTTACAGCTTATAAATCTATAGCATTAAAATATATGGCATGTAAGTCTAGAACCCAATTGACTTCAGTTATTGTATGCTGCTGACATCTACTATGTCATAAACTTCATGTTTATTTAGGATTAGATATCTTATTCATCCAGATTTAATTAATCTTAGGTTATGGTTTGGTTTAGGATTTGCAAATCCAAATAGTTAAAAACCTAGATGACTTCAGAATTTTGAAAAGCTGATAGATAGAAAGGAAGATGTTTTCCGTTGTCACTAAGGCTCAATGTTTTTTCCAGAGAATAGAATATTATATATGGTTGTTCTGCTGCAATTAATCTGGACTTACAGCTAAGAACCCTTAGATATCATCAAGATGAAGATTCCTGGTCTTTACTGGCGGTTTTTATTCCATTTTACTAATATGAGGATTTGTTTCTCATTAAGCCTTGTGTATATGTATCCAGTTTCTAGAGTTCAATATATTTGGGAATATTATTTTGTCCAGTGTAAGAGAGGACTCTCCTGACTAGCAATGCCCATCCTACATGATGTCTACTGTAAACCGAGTTGTCTGATTCAGAAAGAGTGTATGTGTGGAAAAACCTTTTCTTCCTTTGCTTACATGGTGTTCTTCTCTATGTTATTAATGAAAACCAAACTAAAATCAGTGAAAAGAATCTGGGTTCAATGAATGGCTACTGGATCTTGAAAGTGCCTGAATATATAAGGAGCAAACAGAAGGTGCTCAGCATGAGAAGTCCCCTTTCCTTGTAGCTGTCTAGTTCAAGCACAGTGTCATAGCAAGGAGATGAGATTCTCTGCTTTAATGACTGCTTATCAAAAGGATACACAGTTATCCGTCGGGAGTCGTGGAAAGAGTAATGGCTTCGTGAGTACTAGGGGCCAGTTCTTTACTTCTCAAAACATTGCTCATCCAGCTGAAATTAATCCAGCATGTGAAACAAGAACCTCTCCTGCAAGGGCACATGGGACAGAGAAAGAATCTTTTATGAACTCTTTTTATTTGTTTTCTGTCTTGCCTAGGCACAGTTAAGTCAAGTCCTCTACTTTGAAAGCTAATAAAATCTACTTTTCATGTATTTGAAGGTAATTTACTATCCTTTTTTGGCAACTCTGTGTAAGAAAAAGGTCTTGGTCTATCCACTCTACCTGATTTGGCTTTCCATCACAGTTCTTGTCATTTCTCTTCTGGTATATGCAAAGGAATTGTGTTGCCAAACAAAATTTCCAAATAAAAGAATTAATATATACATTCTGTGTAAAAATTACCTATTGTCTCATAAGCTCTGTATTACTGAATAGGAACTTGACAACCTGTTTTTTTCTCTTATTTTTCAGCACACATTAACCTTCTGTCTCTCTTTCATTATAAACAAAGAGAATATTATTTGCTGCCTTCTTTACTCTTTCTCTTTTGTTACAAAGTTCTGTATTTTAAATAACTGAATCATTAAAATCCTCACAGAATGTCCAAGATCAATATAACACATCATCTTCCTTAATAAAGCTCTGTCATATTTAAGTTCGAGTCTGTACTATCTCTAGAACTCTATACAATCTTTAGTACTTTTAAGGCACGTCAGATAGGTTACTACTATTTAAATTAGCCAAATGATGAACACTGTAAAAGTGTTCATTCAGCCCAATATTGTATCACGCTGACTATATGGAAAAATTCCCTCATATAAATGGTATCAAATAAAGGGCAATGTCTGTTAAATAAAAGCATATATCAAAATAGGATCAAACTAGGAATCAATATCAGTGTATCCCATTTTCACGTCATAAGCATATATAAGTGTGTCAGTCACAAGAAATATATTGTGTTGTTTTCTGTTTGTAATTGCAACATCATTGCTTACCTACAGCGAGTTATAGAGCGTGCCTTCAGGCATGAATTGCCCTTAAAATAAAATTCTACTGTATTATTATTTTATGTTGACAGTCTTTTTAAAGCTAGTGTCTTGGAAGCTGGAGCTGTGTAATAAAACTTGCATGCCACCTAAACACAACTCCTAAGCAGTTTCTTTAAGTTCAGAAAAAATTACCCTTGTTTTAGTTCAAACTCCAGAGAAAGATATATCTGCCAAGAGGGTCTACATAGGGAGCAGAAAGAAAAAAATAGATTGTTGAGGTAGACAGGGTAGAGTTCAACAAATGAGTTTCATGAGAAAGAAGGAAATATTTTCACTTTCAGGAAAGGTATCTATGTGAGCTACAGAGCTGGCATTCAGTTAAGATGTTTGAACTTACCATCGTACCAGGGAATTTTTGCAGGTTTCATGCAGTTTTTTCATCTAGCCAGCACAGTTAGATGTATTTGTACCTTGAAAGCAGACGTAACCAGTAATAAATGCTTGTGGTGTTTCATTCATCTATGTACATCTTGCACAGATGGAATTTTTCAGACCTATGGAAGCAATATCAGATATATTATTCAAGGCTGATGAGTCAAACACTCTGCCAGACCCATTACAATATTCAAAATAAATCACAGTGCCGTGCTGCCCAAAATCTGGAGTAAAGAGTACTTCAACATGTATTTTATCCAACAGAAACTGATTAATTAATAATCATAATGAAATGTATTTCAGTTAATCAAGAGCAGTCTAGTAAAGGAGGGTAACAAGGAAAAAGATGACTTTAAATTCAGCATTTGGCATTTTCAAGGCATTGTATAAAATTAAATGATTTTGAAGAAAGATCATACCTAAACCTGTTTTTTAATGCTTGACATTGTATTTTCTCTCTTCTCTTCCCCTCCCCTCTTTCATTTTTAACAGGTTTTAAGGATATTTCTGCTAATGCTGTGTGTCTCAACTTTTCTGTGTACTTATCATCTTGTAACTGTAATAGGAATCTGAGTACACCACGGAAGGCTGGCTTTGATGATAACTCCTCTGCTCTCAAGTTATTGACTTTTCTTCCTGCTTAGTTTTCTCTGCTATTACTGTTACCACCATAAGTGTTCAGGAATAGGGCACTCCATTGCACTTTCATCTGAAGTTTTGCTGAAAATCTAACTGAGATCAGCAAAATATCTTATCAGGTGTTTCCTCAACATAAATACAAGGCCTTTCTGTTTCAGGAGGTGTTGGTTTTGAAACTTCCTGGAAATGCACTGAATTCAGATTTTTTTTTTATCATTTTTGTGCTATAAAGCCCATCTCTTCAGTTTTTATATGTTATATTATTAAGACACTGTTCAAATGAAACAATTCTAAGGATTGCATGTGTTGAGCTAGAAACATTTGTACAGTAGCATTTTTAGTTGATGACCCAAAGAAAACCATATAAAATAAATGCAAGAATTTATCATCACCTGTACTTTCCTGTCAGGGTTGAAGTATGTCAGGGAATCAAAAGCAGTTGAGTGATTATTTGTCATGAAATCACTACCACAATGCTCTCATAGTCCTTTGCAAAATGAAAGTTAAATGCAGACTGGAAAAAGACTTGCTACTTTCAGAGCAATGGAATAAGTTTGTTTATTCAGTAAGTAACTATTTTTGTGCTGGCAGGAGATAAGTTTTCTACTGAACTACTTGAAATATTCTGGCTATCTTCTTATTTCATTACTGGAGGCAGCAGGCAGAAACTACATTATGTGAAACTGTATTGCTGCATACAAGTCTTTTCATCTTGCATGATTTAAACAGTAAAATACATTGTTAAACTGCTTAGTCTGTATGGTGACAAAGACTGTACAACTATCTAACTGCATAAATAAAAGTAATATTAAAATTTTGTTTAGTTCTGTCCTTCTTTCTGATGAAAATAAGTGTTTTCAATCAGGTAGGCTCATTGAAAAAAGATTATACGTAATTAAATTTCAGTGGCTATAACAGCACTATTTGATTGTATTATGTTAACTGTATTTGTAAAATGTGTTATGAAGATTTCGTGCTTTTTTAATATTTGGCAACACTGACTGTCTTCAGTTTTGATTAAAATATTTTGCTAGAGTATCTTCACACACAGTGGACTGTATTTCTTATTTTGTATTTATTCCAATTGTGTTCTAATCACAAACATCACTGCACAGAAGAATAAAAGCTCTGATCATGAAAGAGTTTTCTGCATTTTGATGAAATATCAAATATAGAAGTTAAATAGTCTGTATCTTCCCAATCATCATACTGTACTTTAGAGTTTAGTGGAAATAAATAATTACAGAGTAAAAAGGCTATCTGAGATGACGGATACTCCATGGAGAGAGATTGGAATTTTTACAGCCAGGTTGCTGGCTTGAGTGTGGCCCTTTTCAGTGGAGACTGAATATACTGACCTTTTGATAGCTCATCACTGGCTGTAAGAAATTTGTTTGTGAATTAATCTAGTTTTGTGTAGGTGTGTGTTTAGGATTAAAAAAAAATAAAATTATACATGCTTAAAATTTCCAAAGATGAAAAGGGATACTTCTAGAGACTTTAGCATAAGACTAAGATTTTTGCTGAAAATGCAAATAAGTGGGTAGTAGCAACAGAGTGAAGCCTATGCTGCCATGCCTCTGTGTTGCCCTGGATATCAAGGACTTGAGTTTTTCAGACTATTCGCAGATTACTGTAGACAATAATTCTTTCGTAAAGTTACCCAGTTAAATGTAAGGGGAAATTCTGTAACTATTACTGGACAACGCTCCTTCCATAAGCAAAATCCAGCTGCAGAATTGCACCCTAAAGAAAATTCAAGATCAAAAAATGTTTAGCATAGCCTTAAACCATAGAAAAATCAATACTGTCTTTTGATTAAAGTAAATTCAGGAAAAATGTCACATACAAGCCCAAGGAAAATTTTTTCATGATTTATTTGTTAAGAAGACATCCATCAGATTTGATGTTGTGCATTATTAGAAACGAAAAGAGTTAGCCAATAACTGAGCTTTATTGAACTTCCTTTTCTGTTTGGTTAAGATCTAGAAATATTTCTTTAAGCTGTTCTATGTAATATGGTCTAGTCTAAGTGAGACCTCCATAGTTTATTTATGTATGCAGTTCGTTCTGTTATTAATGAAATATTTTGTTTGGCTTCTTAATACCACGATGACCCTTTCACTAGTTAATATATATGCTGAAACAGACACAGTAGCAGAAAGACAGACACAAGTATGGTCCTCCTTGCTGTTCAAGTGTCAGGAATGCATTTTTTAAAAGAAAACCAAACCCTTCCTTTCTTGATTTCCCCTCCACCCCAGAAACTGCAAAAAGGATGTCTGTCCTTTGAAATGATTTTTGTTGTGTTGTGCTGCATTGCATTTCTAGATGACAATATGAGAGTGTTCGTAAAAGCAACAATATATTAAATAGAATTTTCAGTTGGTCCTCTATCCTAAAGTGCTAAAAAGGGATCCCTGCATGATTTCCTCCACGTTTCTGTCATCAAGGTGAAGAAATGACTTAAAGGAGAGGAACTGAGAGGAGTGCAACACCAGTGAGGAAAGCTTTGCAACTAATTCCAGAATACAAATGGTTTTTGTTCCCACCAGGGAACATGCAGGAAACAAGGACAAGGACTCACTGCTACCACTGTAATGCTCAGTGGCCTCATAGGAAAAGTAGTTATTGATAAGGATTAAATGGTTGGCCTGGGTGTGTCTGTTCTGTTAAGAAATTGATGGTTTGCTCTGTGTGAGAAGTTTTCCTTTGGCTTTTCTAATCACAACTGGGTTGATACAGTCTGTTTGCTTTGACAAGATTTTTTTTTTTTTTGGATGTGACCGATCTAAACAAGAAGACCCTCAATTTCTTGAGAAGCCCAGTTGCAGCTGCTTTATTTAATTCTCTCTCATTTCATTGTTTTTCCTAGATCTGTGGCCATGCAATACACTTCATTGCACTCTGAACCCAGATGAAACAACTGTCTGGGCATAACACAAGATTGCTGAATGTTTTTAGGGAACATGTAGGATAGAAGGTTACCTGGGCAAGGGAAACTGACAATTTGAGTATTTTCGTTATCTGACTACAAATAGCAAGATTTAAGAATGGAAATTTTAAATTCATTGGATAATTAGACAAAATAAATGCAGTTCAGTAGCATACTATCTGATGCTATTGGCATTTTAGTTCCATTTCCTATGCAGAAGAAAAGTAAAAAATGTAGCAAAGCTACCCTTCTAGCATAAGTCCTTTTAGCATGGAACTGTCCTACATAATTGATCCCTCTCAAAATCCGCTGCTAAGAGTCTGTGTAACTACCATCTTACATATCATATAACCATTGTTTACTCCACAACTTCGATGTGTTTATTTTTGTAATAACACTTTGTGGTTAGAAGGTTTTAGTATATTCATTTTATGAGGAAGAGAAACACAAAGAAGACCTTTTATTAGCATGCCCAGGTCCTATTTTTTAACTACTTCAATGCCAAAATGTCAATGAATACTATGGACATTCAAGCAGCTAAGGGCCATATCCTAAATTATTAGTTGTGAAATATTGAGACACCAAAAATAACTCAGGTAAGTCAGAACAACAATAATTAACGTTTATAGGAGACACCATTGGAACCAACTGCTTGTTTCTGTACACTTTTATGTAAGAGTGAAGTTGGTGAATGGCTTCTAATCAATGTTTTCTCTCATGCCTTGGAAAAGCATACAACCATCATTAAGGAAAGTAATGTGCTGTTGCAGTGTAATAACATGCTGATAGTTTATGGTTTGGATGCTGAAGTCTTAAAGGGTGACATAATGCAAAAGAGGCAAAGAATGAACAGCAGAAATCAAACCTGGTCTGCCATCTCAGCACCTGTACCTCAAGATATGGCTACTCAACACTTACTCTGTAATAATCCCTAGGGAATATTTTAGATTCCATGAACATTTTCTCAAACTAATAACATGAAAAAATTTATAATCTTGCAGGTTGATAAAGTTTGGCTTTACTATAAAAGACCTTGAAGAGATCTGGTAGATAAGTGTTCTTAACACAAGTATAAGTAGTAAATAAACTGGGCTACATCAGCAAGCAAGTGCAATTTCCTACATGTTGCTTTCTAGCATGCTCTTATCTAAGATATTAGGAAGTGGTGTCCAATGGTATGGTAGCAAGTTAAGAATTTACCTTGTTCAAAAGGTTAATGCAAATGTTGAGTTGCCCCTGAACTCATCCATGCATATGTGTAAAATATATTATACTGTAAACACGCTCACAGATTGCAGGGATAATGTTAAAAATATCAGACTGAAATTACTCAGTGGGTCTTATGAGCCTGAAGACAGGTTGAAATTAGTGCCTTTTCAGTGTTAACTAATCATTGTTTGAATGGTGGAAGAAAGAAAGAAAGAGAGAACACTTTTCTGGGAAACTATGAAATTTATGATTGTTCTATTAAATATCAAAACACCGCTTCTGCCTTGAAGAAATTCCCAAGACGGAGTGTCAGGAGAAATATCTCTATGTGCTTACCTTACATTAATATTCTTCCCAAGACATCTCTGTTGTCACAGGATCACACAGAGTCTCTGAGTATTTGAAGGGGATGTGAAATCACCTAGTTTAAACCTCCTGGTCAGGCAGGGTCAGCTACAGCTGATTGTCCAGCACTGTGTGCAGTTGAGTTTTGAATATCTGCAACAATATGGAGATTCCATGACCTCTTTGGGCAAGCTATGCCAGTGTTTGACAATTCTCACAGTAAAAAAGTGTTTCTTACGTTCAGAGGGCACTTCAGGTGTTTACTTTGTGCCTGCTGCCTTTTGTCATTTCACTAGGCACCACTGAGAAGAGTTAGGTTCCCTCATCTTCGTTCCCTCCCATATGATGTTTATGCACACTGGTGAGCCCCCCCTGAGCCGTCTCTTCTCCAGGCAGAGCAGTCCCAGCTCTCAGCCTCTCCTCACGTGAGGAGTGACAGGGTCATTAACGAACGAGTTAGAGAGCAATGGCGCCAGCATCAGCCTCTCGGGCACACCCTGACTGGTCTCCAGCTGGACTTTGTACCACTGTTTGCAACCTTCCGGGCCCACCTGTTCAGCTGCTACCTGATATTAATTACTTTACTTAATTCTTATTAGTTCTTCCCTTGGAATCTCTATTGCTCACAGTTAGACCACAGAATACTGGGCCAGATGGATCCATTAAGACCATTCTTATATTCTTCTGTTGGAATCTCTATTGCTCACAGTTAGACCACAGAATACTGGGCCAGATGGATCCATTAAGACCATTCTTATATTCTTCTGTTAGTAACTAAGCTAGAAAGAGATGGTTCTTAAATCAGATAGTCCCAGGATCATCTTCCCTCCCAAACATCCCCCAAGGCCTGCAAAGCAAGAACTGCCGTGAAGGGATTTTCTATAATAATATTCCAAGCATTTAATGAGAACCACTTGGGCCAGTGTGCCCTTTCTTTGATATTAAAAAGATGGGAAAATAATAAAGCTGTGATGTTTTGGATTCCCTGGCCAAAAAAACCCCCAAAACAAAACAATCTAAAACCAAAACAAGCCATCCCCCATCAAAACAAAAACAAAAACAAACAAACAAACAAACAAACAAACAAAAACACCAAAAAAAAAAAAACCAACCAAAAAAAACCCCCCAAAAAACCCCACCAAAAAAACTCCTCACACAGATCTCATGAATATCCGATTTTTTATTTAAGTTTTATGCTGAGGACTTTTGCCCTTTAAATATCCTTGACAATTCTAACCATGAACTAAGTTCGTAGAAATACATATATGTCCTTCTGAATTACCTTCTTTACCAGAATTTTCTGTAAATTACATAAGGAATAAATCAGCACAAAATTTCTTATTTAGCTTCAACCTCTGCATGTGTTGTGTTGACTCAGTGTGAACATCTATGATCACGTCACATACCATTCTATTATTCTTTGATGGCATAAAAAGAAAAGACAGAACATTTAAAAATATATTATAAAAAATAATACATCAGAAGGAATGAGCAGCTTTGATCCTCACATCTAATTAATTGCACATGGGCTAGATTTAGCTCATACAAATGTGGGATAGTTACTTCACTGTAAATGATTAATAACAATGGATGAACAGTTGCTTGTTTTTTCTTCATCCCTTCCAAATGCAAAAATGCAGACACCTACGGTTCAAGCATCAGAAAAGAGGTTAAATGTCTGACCTCTTCATAGCTATTTATGGTATGTGAGGTCTGAGAAGCACTCTTCTTACAGAGGCTTTTCAGCAATTCAGCTCATAAGCAGGTAGAACATACATGCACTTCCCTGAGCATTGTGTGTAAGTCAGTAAAGATGCTCTCATACCACTCAGTAAAACATGCAGCTGCAATAGCTGGTACACCAAGATCCATTTATTATACTTTACACCTATACAGCAATTGATTTATATTGCCAGTTCCCTTGGGTTATGTGAACACCTTGGGGACAAACATAATATTATTTAGAACCATGAGGCACATCAGGTGCTTCTTTGATCTAGGTGTAATAGGAAGCATACTACAAACCTACTTTTCTAATAAAAATCTTCTTGTAACCAAGTGCTTTGACTTCTTTCACTGTTTCCAAAATTCAGTGGTTCAGAACTAAATTTTTAAAGATACCCTTCACAACATAGCCTGTGATGTTTACAATATTATTCATGCATAATATACAATTTTTTTTTTTTTACTCTTTGACATAATCCCGCCAAACACAATAGATGTTAATCATCCACGATGAGTGAAATTTACCTTCAGTTGCAGAGCTCATTGATTTGACAGAGTATGATTTCACAGTGAATAAATCACAGTATCTGCTGGTTTATGCTCTCAGTATGTTTGAGTTGGTTTGTGTGCATGTATATATAGAACATACAATTCTTTTGTAGCTGCAGATACTTTGCAGTTTCTCTGGACAGCAGATGTTGAGAAAGTGAAAGGTGTGTATTTTCCCAGCAGGGATCAAAGCAGAAAAATAGTACAACTTAGATAACCTTTCTGCCAGGCTTCCTCCAGGGTGGAATACCCATTTAAACGTCTTTCCCAGAGCTGCTTGTCCTCAATCTCTGTGCTTTACTCTTTCTACACCAATAGCTGTAAGTAGGAGGTGCAGTGAAAGGTGAAACCAAAATATTTTGATGCTGGAGGCTTTGATCGTTCCTGCTCTTTTAGGATCCCTTATATCTGAAGCCCTCAATCAGGTTCTGAGAAACTTCTGGGAGGAAGGATGGTCTTAAAGAGTTTTTCATTCCTTTTTTTGTTTCTGCAGTTTTTCCCACAGAAGGGCGTATTCAGATTCCTAAAGAAGGCTTTGAAAAGGATCCAAAGAGGCAATCACATGCATGTGCAACTATTTTTTCACCAGGCAAGAATACATGGAATGTGAATGGAGTTTCAGCATAGCTCTGCGAATGTGAGTATCAATTGAAACTGGGTAGGCAAATTCCATTAAGTTCTAGGTAAATTAATGTGCATATAGCCAGTGAATTACTAACTTCATATAATTGAAAGCAGGAAAACCTGTCTGCATTCAGTTGTTAATATAAAGTTTAATTAGAAGGAAGATCTTAAAGGGTGAAGAGTCTCACTGAGAAGCACAGACTTCACACTATGGTGAGAGCATGATTCTACCAAACACAGGATTTCTGAAGGAAAAAATGAATGTCAGAAAAATGAATGCTACAAATTCTAAGATCTGTAGACTTAAATAAAAATATAGTTTAATTCTAAGTAGGAATAAATATTTCCCAAAGACTAGACAACATATTCTTTCTCTTCAGGTAAAAAGGTGTCGTTGGAATCCAAGTAACTCATTAAGTCTTCAAAATACAAATTAGTTCAAACATATCTGATTTTCACATTTAAAAGAAGTAGTAGATACAACAGCATTTGCTCTTAATTACTGCCTGTTGCTTATTATTATCCTGCTGTTTAAAATAAATTCGAATCATCCAGCAAGATGCAAAAAAGCACCATGTGACCTCAGTGCCTGTTGTGAATAATATTAGAAGACTGACCAAGCAGACTTGCAAACAGCATTCTGCTTATGTCAAAACTGTTTCCAGGCTACAGATCCACACACTGCCCCTCTGAATAAGGGATACAGTAGCAGAAGTTAGGTTTGACACTGGATAACACAAAAGCAAAACAATGATGCATTCACTGGATACATCCTTTGCTGTGAAAAAAACCAATATTTTGTAAAAATGATGTACTGCTTGCACAGTTGTTTTAAGATAAGAAGTCCCAAAAGTTATCTTCTGTAATTTTTTTTAAAAATTTCATTTTTATCTTTATATTCTAGGACTGCCCTATCTGCCTGTACTTGAGCCTTATGTGGATTGGCTTAACCCTTTTAGAAATTTGACTAATTAGTCCTCCTTACTTGAATTTGATTTTGAAACAGAGCTTCCACTGTGCATAGAAATGATATAGATAGAAAAGAAGCAACTCTTAAGAGAAAAAAAACAAGCCCTGTTTATATGCCTCTGTCTAAAGAAAATATATACATTGAACATTTAGAAAAGTAGACTAAAGTTATTGTTGTTCAAGGGATGTTTATTGGGTGTAGTTTGTAGGACTAAGTGGAGCATGACCAATGTGTGTTTGCTTGACTTTTCTCAGTGTACTGTGACCCAGCATTGTTGGGTTTGTTGTATCTTTATTTAAACTTTGTTCCTCTGTGAGGAGCTGTGGCTTCTGTATCTTTCAGCATCACTGTACCCCATGGGTGACATTTCCTTTGATCCTTAAAATGCAGTATTTCAGATGTTATATCAAACCTCAGAAGAGTAACTTGCTAAGGAAAATAGAGATGTATTTTCCTGAAGGAACTGAAGCTACATCAGGTTGAATTTCACCCTGTAGGTTATTTAAGCACAGTATGATGTTATACAAACTGAAAACAGAGGGCAAATTCCTGTCTGCTACTGAAGAGATGTCATTGAGGGGGGAGGGAAAAAAAAAGCAAATAACTCCCATTCCTTTCCACTGATGTCTTAAAGGCAAAGATTTTATTGTGCTGAACTGCAGAATAAAATTAATTTTGAAGAGAAGTCACATACCAATAACTTGGCCCTTGCTCTGTAACTCAGGTTTATGAAATCAACAGTTTACAGTCTTTGGCCTTACATTGTTTACAGAAGGTTGAATGAGGGATTTTTTGTTCGCTTATTAGTTTTGTTTTGTTTTGTTTTGTTTTGTTTCCCAGTTTCAACTGATTTTAGATTATCTTTCTCTACTTTTTCTTTAGGTTCAAATGTCTAAACTCTGTGGCATAATCTGGCTTTACATTAGGGATTTTTAGAAAAAGGTTTTCATTAAATGGGTATTTTGTAAAGGCTGTGTATCCTCTGGGTCTGTCTTCCTTTCTTTTTTTCTGCACGCTTTCCAGTGCTCAAGATCTCCCACATTTACCATGGTGATCTCCTCAAACTGCAGTGAGTAAAGAAGGGATCATTGTGTGGTAGCAGAACTTCAGAGACAATGTCTCTCTACAATGTATCTGAGTGGCAACCGGCTTCTTTATGTCCTGAATTGTCTGGGGACATCAGAAGAGAAAAAGACACAGAACTCTTAAGAAAACTGGGGAAGCACATCTTAGTCCTATTTCATGTTCTTCAGCATCTGAGCTGAGTGAAAAGCCGCAGAGACCCCAAACGGGAATGTTTTCCATTGCTGAGACCTGTGAGAGGCTGCATGGGTCAGGTCCTTCAAAACTTGGATTACTGCTCAGTCTCTTGCCCGTCTCTGAAACACCTGGTCTAATTTATAGACTTTGTTTTCCAGTATAGTTCCACCACTGCTCTGTTGTTATCAAACCATGCTATTCCTTAGTATGAGAAGTGAAGTGAGTGATCTGCTTTGTTACTTTTAGTTGTATCTCCTCCTCTTCTGGTTGATACTATATACAAGAAATGCTTTATGCATATGTTTTACTGTATAAATATATCTTCATATATGTGTATATTTAAGTAAAGAGCTATATAGATATAGAAATACTTACTTCTTTTTGTTCAGAAAGTGAACACTAGTGAAATTCCTTACAGTAAATAAAGTGCATTGTGAGGCAAAGATGTAAGGCATGGTTTTTATATTTCCAGACAGAGACCTCTCTAAAAATTGAACACGAGGTTAGTTAAACAAGACAAGGAATCCAAGAATTGGAATCTGTGCTTAGTAGTGACACTGGTTATAGAAGAAGTTAGCAAAACATGAGAAGTCCAGGACTTGCAAGTCTGATTAACCTGTAAGTATGGTTGTAGGGACTAAGAGCTTGTTAATTACTACTGAGGTGTAAAAAGACAGCTGCTTTCTCTGGGGAAGAACATTTCTTCATCCTTTCTTAGCTAATTTTTAAGTTTTCAAATTCCTTGCTATCATTCTGCTCCACCTTCTAAGAGAGGAGGTGGGAAGAGTACACACCCTCATCTGCATCTTAGTATTTTAAAAGCTGCTGTTTCCCACTACAAAGCACTGTGATATATTGCAAAAAAAAAAAAAAAGACATTTCAAAATTTTCTCCCTTGTTTTTGTAACTATCTTTAGCCATCAAAATGCAATTTTCCATTAGTCCCTGTCAAAACTGTGCCCTGAGCATGTACAACCACAGAATGAAAGACTGTCCTAACAAATGCTTTCAGACAGTGCTCTGGATCATTGTTTCACAGTAGCTTTTTAACTCAGTTATAAAGTTGCATCTTCCAGTTAGCAAGAAAAAGACGTGATTTGTCTGGTGATGATAATATAGTTAAAGGTCTTTTAGAAACTGCAGAAAGGGTTTGAAATAATTATGTTTTAAGCAGCGACACCATGTAATGCAGTGCTACATTTGTAACTGAAGAATGTTTTTTACCAGGCTTTTCCTTCCCATCTCTCAGCATTTTCTTATTTTATGTAAGGAGGAACTGATACAATACAGTTATTTTATGTTTCGAGAAAGAATAATGAGTGTTGTATGCAAAATTTTGAGACATCTCTTTCTGTCTCAAAGAACTTTAAACACTTCCCTTTTTCTTCCCCTTTCATGTCTGTGTTCATAATTTTAGCTTATGCATACAATTTATATTTGAATACAGCAATGAAAGCAAGTTCATTCTTGGTTCATATCTTCACTTCCCCCATTAACCCTTCCTGTAGTTGTATATTATTAAGTCTGTCCCCATTAATTCTTTTTTCCAGTCTTACATATTCTGCTCTTGCTGATTTTAGATGAGATCTAAATGAAGTCTTGCAAAATGGGGTTATTACCTTTCAAGGTTTAAATATTAAGTTAATTCACATCTTGCAACAACATGTAATGCCCAAATATAGGTGAATAGGTAAAGAGAAGGTTGGGCAGATGGGCAGACTAAAGATATAAAAAACACATATTATGGGAAAAGAAATGGGAAAGACAACTTCTCCCCCCCCCCCCAAAAAAAAAAACCACAACCAACTAAAAATCCAACAAGACCGACCCAAGGAACAACACAGAAAAAACCCCACAAACCAAACAAAAAACCCTAAGCAATCAACCCAAACCCAAACACACTTCAAGTGTAAATCAAGGCATCTTCAAGTTCATGTTGCTCTGTCAATACCCACTTAATAACAACTGAGGATCTGGGTCTGTATCAATACTATGTGCAAAGCTGTAACACTAGCTGCATTGAAACCCATTGTATATTTAGTTTTTTTAACTTACTGCAATCTTCAAAAATGAAAAGGTGTATTGTACAACATGCTCCAGAACACCAGCAGTGACATCCCCAGCAGCTGGTCACTTCCTCCTCTGCTGATTTACAGCAGGATGTTTCTACTCCACATCATGCCACACTGCATCAAAGATATCCCAGTTAACTTCACACAAGCAGTTCCTCCCATAGCCAGGTTTAGATGCTACACTAGGTAGCTGGAGATCATAGAATAGAATCATGGAGTCATTAAGGTTGGAAAAGACTTTCAAGATCTCTGAGTCCAATCTTTGACCAATCACCCCTTTGTCAACTAAGCCATGGCACTAAGCACCACATCCAGTCATTCACTGAACAATTCCAGGGATAGTGACTGTACTTCTTCCCTGGACCATTCCAATGTTTAACTATCCTTTCAGTGAAGAAAGCACCTAAAACCAAAAAAATTGCCTAAATAAGGCTGAGTGTTTTGTACAGACTCAACACTGATTGCTATTGATTTCAATGAGAATGGGACAATTGACTTAGGACCTTTTCAGAATGTAACCCACTTAATGAGAATCCTAGAACATTAGATGATTCTTCAGAGATATTCTAATAATTTTAAAAAGCAGAATCTCAGTTTCTCTCTTTGAATGTGCTTTTTTGAAATTCTGCTCATGCATGATTTCTGCTGTTATGCAGTATCAAATGCAATTAAAACTGGACAAGTTATTTGCTCCTACAAAATAGTTGGATTTGTGCATGCATATATTTGTATATCTCATCATTTTTTCTGCAAAAATGACTGTTTCAGCCCCATCACAGTTTAATACACAGCTTTTTAAAACATATTTTTGAAACTTAGCCCTGATTGTCCTTCTTAAGACACAAGAGATTAAAGTTAATATATCAGCTTCTTTCTCTTTAAAGCCTATTACCATCTGATTAAGATTAGGTATGTGTTCAGACTTCTTGGGGAGGTGCATCAACGTGCAATAACGTGGAATATTGTGCAAATTGTTTTATATTGTTTCATCCTCCCTGAAGTGACAGAAGGGCTATATGACTGCTGGAAAGTAAAATTTTTTATGAAAACCACAAGGAGAGTTCTTTCCATGATTCTGTCATTCATTCAGTGATTCTATTTTATTTTTTCTTCAGAAAGTCAATCCATCAAATAGAGGAGGAAAATACTTTCTCTGTAATATTATGATTTACTTGAGACAGTAGTGTTTATTATTCTACAATTTTAAATAATTATATGTGTCTGATTTGACTTCTATTACAGAATAATTTATTAAGCTGTTGATACAAAGTATTCCCTAGTGGAATCATAACAGTCAAACATCTGATATTTGCCAAAATATCTTTCTGAACTAGAGAAGCTGCTGTAAAACATTTAAAATTAATTGAATTTATTTTTTTTAAATATCCTGGGTTCATGTTATAGAAATGTACTGTAAATTGAATATAAAGTTAGAAAAGGCTCTCTACCTTTAGCATAAAATTTCCTAAACTAGATTTTCCTCTATTAAATCAGAGGGGCTTATTTCATCTGCTGATTTGAAGAGGAGCAAGAACAAACCCTCACTTCCCTACTGCTCTCCTCAAAAATATTTTTTCATAACCATGTAGTCAATACTTTAAAAATAAAACTTTCCTACAAATTGTGGTAGTATATAATTCTTTTTCCTACCAGAATCCATACATTCCCGTTGACAGGGGTTAACCACAAAGCCTCTCTTTAATGACTATCATCTGTAAGGAATGTGCACATAAACATTGCATTCTTCTCTGGGAGCTTTCTTTATAAACTATAATATCCTTAACTAAAAATAACAGCTGTCCAGCTTCCTTTCTCTCTCTCTTTTTTTTTTCTTTTTTTAATTCTTTCATTGCTTTCAGGATTCTGTGTATTGACAGAGTTGAAATGTATTCTCTAAAAGGAAAGCATGCAGTTCTCTAGATCTGCTATTGTATCTAGCAGGGAGAAGTAAAAATCATGCCTGCTTTTTATCTCCTAACCTGCCAGGCAAACATTAAAATAAAAGAAAAAAGCGGGTTAGGGTTTGGGGGTTTTTTTCAGTTGTTTGGATTTTTGAAATATGTTTCCCATATTTCAAAATATGGGAAAGACATAATTCTGTTATCAGGAGAAATCTTAAATACAAAATCTTATATTATTATTGACACAAGTTTCCTGTTAAAATTATTTTTCCCATACTCAAAATAGCTAAAATTATTCCTTGATTGCTATTATAACCGTACTAAACTGCCTACAGTGATACAGTAAATCACCTAAAATTGTAAAAAGTAATTTGAGAAAAATCACAGACTGTTATATTCACCTGCACTTCTTGTGCAAAACCACAAAGTGTGGAAGTTATTCAGAGTGTTATCCTTTTTAGCTATCATTAAACTGTCGCCAAAGAGAAACTGGGAGAGTCACTCAGTTTATGTCAAAGACATGTCATGGTTGTCAATTACCAATCTATATTTTTTCAGATATAAATTTGTGTAAGTGAAGGGTTCACCTGAACAGATGAATACACCATGTGAAGAGTAACAACAAATGACTTGATGAGTAAACCCTCATACAACTTGGATTCCTGTTACTACACATGAACACAATGTAGACTAAATATGTAAATTATGCAAAAATAAATAAAACAGTAGTTTCAGCAAATATTTTTTGTGAGACATATTGTCTACTTATTTTCTTAATGTATCTTCTTAACTGCCCATGACAAATCTAGTTTGAACTTAATTTAAGAAGAATATTTATCCTAATTAGGTTTGTATGATCTGTGCTGAAAAGAAGCAAAATATTTCTCCTATCACTTCTGCTCCCTGTGACAAACACAATATGATATTTTTTTAAATAGTAGGGTAGTATTATGTACAAATTAGGAAATTGAATTGGGCTTTAAGGCATATATTTTGCTTAATTCTCTAAATCCTACCTTTAAAATTGTCAGTAAAAGGTTTGGAGCAGGTAAAAACATTTTGAGACAGGAAATACAAGCATTACTATGTTTGAACTGTATCAGAATTTAAAGCACTTATGCATTTTGTGCATTTTGGGTTTTTTTCTCATTTTGAGGTCCTCTAGGTAAAGACACAAGTGCAGAGTTAAAACTGGTTTGAAAGAAATTCCAATAAAACTTGGAAAATATATGAGTCTATTTAGGTGCACAGAACAATGGGACAAAGTGCTTGCTTTAAATAATGTAATTTAATAATGATTTATTCTATAATTTTGCTCTTAATGTCAGAAACGTGTTAAGGAAAATTAGATTTGTTGCTAATTTGATCAACAGTGGTTTATTTGAAAATAGTAAACACCATTATTAAGAAGCACTGGAAGGCACCTATAAAGTTAAGGGCCTGATTTCCACCAGTGTCTGCAAATGAATATGGTGGAGTAAAAGTCAAATCAGGTCCAATAGCAAAAATCTATACCCTAGATAATAAGTTATCCAGATGCTGTCTATTAGCTAAGGTAGTCAAATTCCAGGACTATTAGCAAAGAGTGGAGTTAGCCTCGTGACGAAAAAAGCTTTTATTCTCATCATCTTTTTGCATGTTCATCTTAATGTCAGGTGAATCAGCATGGCATTTTCCAGTAAGTCTGCTTGAGACTCAGCCTTGGAGTTTTATAATTTATCATGAAGTCCTTTGAATTTTTTCCAGGTTATTGGAGGAAAACCAGCAAAACTCAACTTGACTCCAGGTCAGTAATTGTGAGATTCAAATGTCTTAGTGTTAGAAAGACGTTTTATGAAAGACTGCCCATACACTGATTTATAACTCAAGACCATACACCATGGCAATTTAACTTCTACCAAAAAGAATAAAAGATAATTTTAGCTGACATACCAAGAATCTGAGGTATAATATAGTGCAGCTCTCGCTCTCCTTTTGTATAATATAGCACCTCTCCAACTCCTTCACTGCTCGTCTCTAAGCAGACCTAAGAAAGAGAGCTCTTTTGAAACGAAGCAACGTGCAAATATTGATTACAGAAAGAGATATGTCATTACTAAGATATAAACAATGTTGCTGGTTTTTGTTATTGCCAGTCTGCTGGAAGGCTGGAAAGCTCACATAATCATCTCACATCATCTTTCATGCAAAGACTGCTAAGGTAATTTAAATACTGTTTCCCATGCAGGGTAAACTAACTGAGCTGACTTTGAAAAGAAATAGAAGAGCTAATAAAATCATTACAGACTGAGCATTTCTGATGCTTTTTTTCTTATTCTGTTCAAGTTGTTCCATTATTTAAGGGACTTCCACTATTTTTCAACCTGAATAATAGACATATGGACATCATTTAATGAAATTGTAGATAACAGTTTTATTAATTAAAATAACATGAAGAGTGGTTTACAAAATAAAACTTAGAAGAACTTAGAAGCTTAGAGCTTAGAAGAACTGTCAAGCAATTTCCTTCTTTTTAATGTTTGCGATTGTATTGATCTAATTCCTACTCTGTTCTGTTCAGTTTCACCACTAAGATCCACCTAGCATCAGAATGTCCATTAAATTATCCCCCTTCAATGTTTATGGAATTGCAATACATTAAATGACAGAGATGATAATTCCTTCCTGAAAACTGGGGACAACTGAAATAAGAAATAATAGCAAGCACCCAGCACAATGTCATATCAAATTACTGGGGGGAAAAAAATCCCCAATGCATATGTTTCTTTTCACATGCACTTTTCTTCAACCAGAGAGAGTATTTCGGCCCTTCTTAGAAATTAACTGGAGTCCATTTTACATGACATTTACATATATAGTACCTGGGTTATTTGAAACAATAGCAGTAAGCCTCATATCAAAAGTTTACAAATGCAATATCAAAATCATAGGCTATAGTGCTCTGTTTTGTTTTATTTAAAAACTAGAATATATGCATTTAATGGGCTCTCTGATTTTCTTGGAGGCATTTATTTATTATGAGGAAATACCTTAGCATTGGTGGGCTGTAATTTTTAAAACTGACTGCTGGGAATATTGTAAAATGTCTTAGTATAGAATGTTTCCAATATTGTCACTGTTTCTGGATTCTGATCATTCTGATCTGTGCTTTCTCCATAATCTTCTCAATGAACAGGAATAATTAGTTTTTAAATTCAGCTTCCCCAATCAACAGTAGTTTGCAGAAGTAAGCATTTAGTTTAATAAAATTCTGGAATAAAAATGGGATTCATATCCCTTTCAGGAATCCTGATTAAAATATCTTAAGAAATGTGGAATCACAGAGAGGCAGTTGTGGCAAGGCTGGAGCTGGGAATTAGCCTTTTCTCCCAAACAGCTAGCAACAGGACAAGGGGAAACAGCCACAAGCTGAGCCAAGGTAGGGTCCAGGTTAGATGTTAGGAAACATTTCTTCACTGAAAGAGTGGTCAAGCATTGGAAGAGGATAGTGAAGTGAAGTCACCATCCCTGGAACTGTTCAGAAGACAAATACACTTCATGATATGGTTTAGTCAGCACGGTGGGTTTCGGTCAAAGCTTGGACTTGATGACCTTGGAGGTCTTTTCCAACATTCTGAACAGTTTCAAATGAACCATTGTTTTGCTTTGGCTGTTAGTGTGGGTTGGGGGAGGTGGTGTTGAAGGAGGATTATAAGTATAGGAGCAAACAATGGTGCTATTTACTACAGTATCTCTGAAAATGTTCACTGTTCTTTGTGAATATGAGGATACCAGTAAATATGAAGTATAATCAAGAACACATATACATACACACAGTAACCCTGATCTGCAAGCTTTTTTCATGGGAACAAATACAGCTCACAAGAATGCCGATACGTGCAACCTGCAGCCTCAAAAAAAGTGAAAATTAATTAACCACACACTTTAACCTGTTTTTTAAACTTACTGCCTGGGCATTTGTTCACTACTTTTAGAAAATAGTATCAGATGCCTACTTTTTACTAGTCAGACAAGCGAGTGAATTTTTAGCTATCAAAGTAGTCTCTGTCAGGATCTTCTTTACCCTGTCATATTTAACAGGAGAAGATATTATTGCATCCCTTTCTCATAGATGTTTTTCTAACTTTTAGGTATATTGCATTTACATTTTATCTCTAAACCCTATAAAGTCAAAAATTGGTCATCATATTTATTGTATATTTTTTAGTATGCAATAAGAGATAATAAGAAGCTGTCCCTTTGAAGAGGTTAGCAGTAAAAAAGAACATATTTTGCTTTTCTTTTTACATTCATGTAAATAATTCTTAATGACCCTATTGCATACTCTCATACGTTATTGGAATTATATCCTGTGTATCAGAAAGACAAGGGAACTTCTTTATGTCTGATATAAATCAATGAATGCTGCCCTAATTTAAAAGCTGAGTGATGATAAGATTCTGTGACTCAATAAATTTGAGCTTCTAGTGCTATGCAGAAAAACATCAAACTGGTTTGAGCATTATAATATGGCAATAATATATCCCTTCCTAATCACTGCTGTACCTATCATTTCTCGCTTGCCTATAGCATGCATAATAAAATGTTTGCAAAATAAGAAGAAATTCTAATTTTGATATACCTGCATAATGAATCCCTGCAGCTATTAAAAAATACTAAAATCTTTAAACTGTGAGAATAAAATACAATTTACGGAGTACATTTTCTTATTATTGACTTTGACGATAACATCAGTTGTCTACACAGACCTATAAAATGCTTTAAATGTTGAAAGATACACCTTAAAGCACTTATCTTTCCTTTCTTAATAAAAGATAAAATAACAACACTGTGAATGATAAACAAAGAAGGCAAGCAACAACTTACTGCTTGCCTAAGTTGACCTTGGTTTTAAGAATCAAGTATTGCTTTTTCTTGGCTCTGGCATTAGCTAAACTAAATCCCAAAGCATATTCTTAGGTGGTGTGGAGTTGGTCTAATTGTATTCCAGTGAAGTGACACTGATTTGCGCTCTCTGCAGATCAGGCCCCTTACAGGACTAACCACCTGCCCAGATTTCAGAATAAACTGGGGATAAGACTGATTGTTTTCTAAGTGTTGGGTAGAGAGGACTGTCTACCGTTTAGTTCCTTTTGACCTTGTCTCTTTAACCTTGTACAAATATCTCAGTGCAAGAAGAAAGAGGGGTGGAGAGGGTGGAACAGGGTGATAAGGAAGATGTGATGTTTTGTAGAGCACGAAATTAAGCATTTCACATACATTGAATGTGAACTTTGTGATCTATGGGTGATGTATGAATGTTTCTTTCAGCTTTTCAGAAATGCAATCCCCTCAAGATAATAGATCAACTGGATAAAGAGGAGAAGGTACAAAATATTGTAATGTATCTAAGACAAGGGTGAGAGGGAGGGGAGTATATTTTTTCCTATATTGGAAGCACTTCACAAAGAATATTTTTGAGGGGGTTCTTCAATATAAATCATACCATTCTAGTTCAAAGCAACGAATTCAAACAAACTTGCAAAATATACAAACTAGTAAGTTCACAATACCAATTCAGATATGCTTGTTTACATTCTCACCCCATTTTACTAAGTGTGAAATGTTGAAAGCACTTGTATAGACCACAAGTATTTTGGTCCTGGCTTTAAGTAAAAAGAAAAAGTGTAAATAGGGCGTTATTGCCTAACTTAACAAAAGTTTTTGCAATACTTGTATTTTCTTTTGAACAGAAGTTTCATACATTTAAAAAGATGTTTATTGGTTGAATACATTAATAAAATCTTTTTTTTTTTTTTTAAGCAATAGAAAGGACTAAAGAACCTCATAAATATGCTTACAGCTAGTGTTTACAAAATCTGCTAATGATCTAACTAATGGAGACTAGATTATGGAATGTATTTTGCATCAGGTTTATGCCCAGAGCAGCCATTTTACAAGGAGTCACTGATAGAATAACATGTATTATGCTGGGAAGTGAAACTCTCACTCTCACTGCATTTACATGTACTCTTTTTTTGTTGGTTTTTGTTTGTTTTGATTTCTTTCTTTTTTCTATTCTGTAAATCTTCTTTATGCATGCACATCTCAGTTATCAAAAAAAAAAAAGTTCTAATGATTTCAAATGTACTTGCATAAAACTCTTGTAAAAACCCATGATACCTAGTTCCCACTGGTGTGTGATCCTAAAAGGTTCAACTGTATTTGTATAATATGGTACTCTTCCACCTTTAAAAACTGATTATCAGCTAGAGCTAGTCAAGTTTGAGATTGACTTCATAGAAAAAGAATTCCTTTAATTTTAGTGTAGCAGAACTCAGTAAAATCACTCAGGTGAACATTCAGGTCTAATATTTGTATGTTCTCACTAATGAGAAAGAAATTAAGAAGTATTTTATGGCTGAAGTATTTTCTTTTAGAGACTGCAGGGCCCAGGACTGGTACTGTTCAAGACAGAGAAAAATTTCTGAGTAATTACACTGAAGAGAAGATCAGGTACAGAACACTAACTGCTATTAGGCATTATTGCTCATTTCTTGGGCTATTTAAGATACACACTAACTTACTGTTACCTCCAGGGTAAGTATTTTCAGTATTCACATTTGATGAACAGCACACATGAACCTCCCTGACTGTAGTTCTGCTGTGAAAGGATTTCACCTTTGCACTCTGGGTTACAAGGCATCCTTTTGAGAATGTCAGCAGTGCTAAAGTGCAGAAAACAATTTCCCAAGCAGAGATGAAGATGCCTCGTGCTCTGAGTCTGCTCCTCTCTCAATATTATCTGTGAATTTAATGGGAACACAAACAAATCTTAAGGATCTTGCTCTGATTTCATATAATTGAAGACCAAACTTTCGAGTTCATTTTAAGAAAAGACTTTGACATTTAATATTGTGGGCACTTAACTTTTTTAGAAAGAAGGAGATGACTAGCTCTTGATGTCTAATATTTATATTAACTATGAGAAAAAATTTATTAATCAAAATATAAAAACTTCAGTAATAGACTGTTAGGTTGGAAGGGAGTCACAGTCTGAAATCTAATGCAAAGATAGAAACAGCAGGTTTTCATGATTTCCTCCATTAACCCAAGAATCCTGTAAATTTGATAATTTTGTTCTCTTATGTTGCTATCAAAACAATGGCATATCTGTTACAGGTAAACCCATAAAACAACTGAGTCTGTTGGTGCTACTGACAAGATAGCCATCTCTTGGAAAAGTCTGGGGGTTTGAAAATTTAGACAAAATTAAATAAGCAATATAAAGATTTCAGTTTTTTTAAACTGTAAATCCCTTCCTGCGTCTATTGATTTTCTTCTATGACAGTAAATAAATACTAGCCATTTTTTTACAGTTACTCATTATACATTTCTAATACCCTTTACTAATTATGACATAAATAGGTCTTTTTAGAACTGATTTACTATTTACCAGAATCAGGATAATTCTAATCGTTCAGGTATTAGAATTTTAGAATCACTGCATTCAAAAATAAATATTTATTCTACTCTTCTGGGCTTCTTTATTTCACAAAATATTGTAACAAGCCTTGGAGCATAAGGTAGTTTTTGAAAAGGAAGTATGAATATAAATATTATGCATACAGAATGAAGTAAGTTTAAACCTACATTAGACAAAGGTAATGGAATTAGAAAGAATCCACCTGGGATACAAATAAATGTGAAGGAAACAACTTGTGGGTGGATTTTTGAGATACATTTCCTATACTAACTTTCTTGGAATTTTGGGGTGTAGAGTGCTATGAGTATGGCTAGCAGTGTCCAAGGAAGCAAATGTATATTGTACTCGCCTTCACCAGTTAGTTTTCTCTCTTATGATACTGCTCATGTGACAGTCCTTTCCTTATATTAATTCAAAATTTGAGCCAATCTTGGTGACAGTTTGCTTGTCTCCCTCACCACTGAAGAGCCCACAGCCAGTTTGTGTCAAAAGTCAAAGAAGGAACACTGGAGAAATAGTTTAAAAAAGTGAAGTTTAATTGCTGATTTTACTAGCTATCCAGAGAAAAATGTGAGGATTCATGTAAAGTTTGTTTCTTATTGAGGAATAGTGAAATGCCACAAAACATAAGTTTTTTAACTTCTGTTAACTGCTATGTATTTTTCTTGGAGACTGGACCCAGCCCAACCTGCTGGTATGGGCAAGTATACGTGTTCCTAACAAACAATTTACGTGAGAAAATGAAATTCTAGAAAATGAACACTAAAAGGTTGAAGAAGATTGGAAGAAAAAGGAAAATCTGAAAATTCCAACAGTAAATATGTGCAGGGGAGTTTATTCAATATCATAGTGTATCTACATATTTTTTATCCCAATTTTGTAAGGTAACTATAGATTTTTGTGTATAATAAAGACCCATAAATACAAATCTACATTCATTCTCAGTGTTAAACTTTTCTTTCTTAAAATAATCCCAACCATTCTCTGTTTCCTTTGCCACAGAAAATCTACCAATACATATTTTTACAGGATGAGTCATTGGTTTATCTTCCTATATTTAATTTCTTGTGTGGGACCTGCACAGAAATTATCTGCTGAGGTTTCTAATTGTTTTCTCTTTCAAGTTTTCCTTTTGAGGATTCACTTCAGCCTTTGGATATAATGTATTTTTTTGTGGACCTGTCAAGCTGCAGATATGAAGACTTTACATTAGAATAGTATGTCCTGTCTGCCTTCTTTCAGTAAGCCAAATCCAAGCATATTTGGGAAAATAAACTCATCATCATCAGTGGTATAGCAGACTGGTTTGGCCTTTATATATGTATTCTTTAAAACACAAAAATTTAAATGTACAGATATACTTATACATGCTTACATGCACCTCCACAGATAAAAATTAGAGATCAGACTGTTGAAATCACTGCAAGACGTTTTTAGTTATTTCTGTGTGTGTTACAGTGCAGATGTGGTTAACTGGTAAGTCATGTTTTTTCTAAAGGTACTCACTTAAAAAATTGTAGGTTTTCAACTATACTGAATGTTTACAATTCCAACTAACTTCAGTCTATATATTCCATCAAAAAAATCATGACAAATATTCAGCCAGCTGAGGTGACAATTAGGCTTCTTTAAAATTTTAATAGAAAAATGTTACAGTGGAAACAGTTTACTATTGATGAGGTTGAGTTTACCACTTATCCCCCCTATACAAGTGTGTCCTTTTTGATGAAAAGAGGTGATGTGACATGGAAATTCATGATAATAGGGCGCCTTAGTTTGTGAGTAGCAAATACAGTAGTGCCTCATTCCTGGTTGGCACGTCTGACATCTGTATGAGGAAGCAGTCCTCTATACATTCCAGGAACTTGATGGATGTCATGTGAGTTGCTGTATTGTTCTTCCAACAAAAGTCTCTGCAGTTGAAGTCACCCATAAAAACCATGTTCTGTTGACCTGAAGCTTGCTTAAGCAACCCAAATACTGCCTCATTGGCCTTATCATCTTGATTTTGAGATTGATAGCAGGTGCCTACTGTAAGATCCTTTTTGGAGACAACCCCTCTGATCTTGATTTAGAGGCATTAAACAGGAATTCCAAAATTGCCATTGTTGAATGCTGTGTAATCAAGTTCTTAACACAGAGAGTGATGACTCCTCTTCTTCTTCTGTCTTTACAGCCTGTGCATCACAATCCTCCTGTCACGTGAGTTGTTCCACCATGCTTCAGTTTTTCCTATGATTGTGTGACTTTGTGTGGGTGCAGAGCTCCAGTTCCTCCTGTTTGGTCCCCAGGCTGTGTGCACTGTACACGTTCACTTGAGGTGGTTGTCTTCTGGTCCTCACCCCAGGAAGCAGCTAAGGAACATTTGTTGCTGCTCTGGTTGGCCTGGCTTATTCACCAGCTGGTTCAATGGCACAAGTGCAACCACTTTGGGTCCAGAGTGCCCTCAAATCCTTCAGTTTAAAGCTCACCTCAGCAGGTTGGCCAGCCTGCTGCTGAAGACTCCTTTGCCTCTTCTTCAGATCTGATTTTGGTTGCAATGCTGGAGGGTGGGGAGGGAAGCAGAGTCCTGTTTTTGTGTGTCACCAGGGTCCAAGGTGACAAATACTTTGTGGTGTCTGCCGCAGAAGCATGATTCTGAAAACATTTCTCTATCTCCATTTCCATCTCAGTACCTCTAATACTGCACAGCCTTTTAACTGTTTCTTGTAACTTTCAAGATGCATTCTTAGTATTTGCATCAAATTATTATCATATTATCATATTATCATATTATTATTATTATCGTATTTCTATGGAGACATACATAAAAATTGTTAAGGCAATTTTCTTTGCATATTTCTGTCTGTGTGTCAGGGGGATTTTTTATCACAGTACTAGAGTTTGATCTATATAAGAAAAAAAAGGAGACTAATATACTCTTAAGCTAACAAGCACATAGGTTCTAAGTCATATTTTATCTGAGAAATTGTATAGCGTAAGCAGATATGGAGATAACTCCATGCACAAGTCCTCAATAAGAAATGGGTTTTCAGGAACCTCAATAAAGTGAGGGCTCAGGTAAATATGGTTGGAACTATAATGAGGCAGACAGAATGCACCAGATGGAGAAGCAGCTGGTTGATGTGTAGTAGTAGAAAGGTGTTTTGTTTTTCTGCTTCTTTTAAACTCTTTGTATTTCTGTGTGTAATTAAATATTCAAGAATGTGCACTGAATAACAAATGTACCAGAAAGACAGAGTTCTTAATAAAAGAGACTTGTTTTGTTGGTATACGACAGAAATCAGCTTAAACTGTCTACATGCCTTAAGTGCTTCCTGTGGATCTGTGCTCAATGCATACCTTTATTATTTCTAATACCTCCAAGTGTTCAGTAGCAGTAGAAATAGGAAATATTTACAAGGATGGGTGTTTCTGGCAGCCGTTGTTAGGTCAGAGGATATAATCAGTGGGAAGTGCTCATTTTGTTCCTGCTTCTAGACCACACAGTTAGATTATATACTCCGCCCCTTTATCACACCTTCAAAAAAAATGAGGACATCATCACTCAATATACTAATCAATAGTATATTGATAGACCATCAATATACTAATGGTCACAACTCCGATGGATCATAGCAATATAGATATCCATAAGTCTGAGCACATGAACCTAAAGAACAGAGAGAAAGGCATACGTTAGGAAAATGTAACAATTGCTGCTGAGTCAATTAAATTTCTGCAGCAGAAAGAACACAGAGAGAGAATGGTTAGTAATAAAGTGGTAAAGACTGAAGATGTGCTTTACTCTTTATAGAAATGTAATTATCATGGTCTAATTATAAGAGGTTGGCCAGACAAAACATTTCAGAATTGCCAGATTAAATGCCCTAAAGCTTGCAGCTTTGTGTACCTGACATAGATCATTAGCGTGAGCAAGTATCACTATATAAAACTTAAGGAAAAGTGCCAGAAAAGTAGGTATCTGGGTCCGATATTTCCAAGAAAGGAGACTGCCTTCTTAGCTATAGTATACTTGAGGCTGAAAGGGAAAGCTGTTGATGATCTTGCAGATTGGAGGCCATCTGGAAAAAGCCTATGAGTGAGTAGATAATTAATCAAATTTAGAAATATTTCCATTTTATGGATGTCATTGTACTTTGCAATGAAATCTAGTTCCATCACAGGTGGGAACATATATAAATGTACGCTGAAAAGTGAAGATGGAAGTGTGGAGCCAAGCACATTTGCCTGGGAATGGAGAACTGAAATCCTGGCAATGGAGCCATCAGCTTTGGCAGGTGTGGGCTGCAAAGGCAGGCATCATTTGAAACTCTGAACAGCAATGAGTTTATAAGGTGACCAAGCCTGATGCTTCAAAGCAAACAGCTTCTTTATTTAAAGAAATTAATGTTTTCTGTCTATCTATCTGCCTTGCAGTGACCCATTCCCAATTCCTAAGGAAAGGCAGTAGAGCCAACTCTAAAGGCAAGGTATATGGTTTTCTGAGAAGGGTGAGGGCTGGCAGCAACAAAATTACTGTGGTCTGCAGCAATGTCCTGGAAAGTCCGTCTGGTGGCTGATGCTGCTCTGGAGGCAGTGTGGCATGGTGCCTTGCTTTAAACAGTTAGGAGGTGATGGCAGAAACCCTGCCTCTAGAAGGAATTGTCAACATCAGCTGCTGCAGTGAGTAGCCAGGCTCTTCTACTATTTTTTTGTCATTTCCTCTCTTGGCTGCTTCTTTTCCCTTCTCATCTTCCAACACAGAAGTGAGTCAATGGCATCCAAGCCCTTGTCACTGTGGCAATAAAGTTCGTCTTTGTGCTCCTGACCAGAAATCTTTGCACCACTTTAGAGTGAGTGCTTTGTAGTGATAAGCATTTAGGTGTTTTCACTTATAATTTCAACTAAAATTTCAGCTGGAGAAATTGGCTGAGCTGTGATATTGAAACACACTTTATTTTTCAAGAAAGCAGCTGGAGGATTGGAATATTTTAATAGGCCACAACTCCCTTAAATAGGTTCGGTCACATAAGATGGATAAAAAAGTCCACATAAATGACATATATGGCAACCCTAAGGCACTTGCTGTAAGCACCACCTTTTTTTATATGCTAAAATTTTTACAAGATTAGCTTCGGTATTTTTAAATATATATATATATATTTGAAATGTCTGTTTGAGTTATTTTTCTGTTAATTAAACTAATTGTTAATTTGAAACCATACTTAAATATCAAAACAAGAATTCCTTTGCTTTTGTGGTAGAATTTTTTTGAATTTTCAGTTTAAAATTAACATTCCATTTTTGCTCTTGGCCAGTAAATTCTTTTCCATTTCAGAATAATTACTAAACTAGAAAATCAGTTTCCTCTCCTAGTAGAGGACAATGAATGAATAAAGAGGAAGAGGGCATTTGTTGGCTCTTTCAACTCTAGCTTGAGCTAGAGTGCTCTCAAAACTGGCACAGAAGTAATGGATGCTGTTGATTTTCATGCTTCTTTCAGCTTTTAATGTGATTGTATACAAACGAATGTGAGGGCAATAAAAAACAAAAACACTGAAAGTTTCCTTGAACAAGTCTGTTTCAAGGGAAGTTAAAAAAATTGTCAAGAATGGCAGATAAAGTGAAATACTTCATGTCTAGTACATAAAATCTTTAGGAATCATCTCTATTAAAATGTCAGATTTTGGTTAAATATAAAGAAAACGTGCTCTGGGATCTGCCCTATTTCACACTGAAGGTGGAAATGGAACATGTGCTCTTCTTATTGATTATAAGTAGGAAACCAAACAGATCATACACAGAGAAATGCCTTTTTTTGACATTTTCTCTACTGTGCTTCGATATTTACCATCTTTTCCTGAGGGAGTATTTATCTTAGAAACCACCACAGAAAATCACAGGCCTCAAAAATCAAAGGAAAGGACATGGATATGAGAAACCAAAGGCACAGTGGTATATTAAAAAAAGCAACTTAAAGTAAGTGAAGTAAAAAGAGCATTTCATTGCTAATTAAAAAACTTCCACATTTAAAGGCCAAGAAATGGAATCTCCACTGATGAGGAAATGTGTATGTATGAACAGATGCAAAGAAAGTAATTATATGTCTTGTTATATTTCATCTAATTAGGAATCATTATGACTTTAAGGTATGTATTTAGGAAGAAATATGGCAAAAACACCCCCTGAAGTATGTACTCTGATCAATGAATTAGATTCAGGTCAAACGGAAGCTTTTCCATGGCTCTTGTGTAAATTAGCTTGCAAATACAGAACAGACCTTAACACTGTTCTTTCTTTGTGCAAGTCTAACTTACAAAAAGTAAGTTGCTGAAATATATGTTTACACGGAACAAACAAGATACAGTATAATGTTTCAGTAAAAGAGAAATTCTGTTTTAAAAATATTATCTCCTGCTACCAAAAGAATCATAACGTCATCCACTGGTCTACAGAAAGATTCACCAGTAAATATGAATGTTGGTGTTTTTTAACACTTTCTTTTATAATGCCAACATTTTTTGCTTCATTAATTAAAACAGTATCAGTGCTAACAGAGAAAGTGAGATGAAAATGTTGGGTAGCTGAAGTTACACTCACTGAAATTTCTCTGCAGTTATGGAAGACTCTGGCCATCTGAGATTAGTCCTGTTGCAGAGCCAGGGAAAACTCTGTGCAGCTTAGGAGTTAACCAAGATTAATGATTAACAATGTACAAGTGCAGGTCTTTTTGGGTGGTTTTTTTGTGTACTTGGTACTTTTTGTCCCCACTGAAATTTAAATTGATTTATAAATTATTTTATCTGGGATAGCCAAACTTTCTCAAAGGGTAACTTTAAAATTCCGCATGCTTCAAAAAAGACTTCCATTTTGGACTGGAGAAAGAGATGGACCTTAAGATATCCTTTCTCTTACTCCTTTATGCCTTCATGATCTCTCTATAAATGTTGTTGTATCAGTGATAATACTGTTTCTGACATCTGCTACATAAATGAATTGCATTGTTTCCTGAGAAGTGGCCAGTCAGTTGTGAAGTGTGCTAGAGAAAGGTCAGAGCAGAATTCAGGTTCTGATATTTTGCCATTAGCATGCTATAGAGCCAAAGTTTTTTTAAAAAGTCTTTTACTGAAGCTGGATGTGGTCCCAGTAGAAGGGGTTTGAATGGGCCTAATTTCTCCAGCAAGTCATCCCCTCCAGAGAGCAGTGGATGTTATGGCAAAGAACAGATAGGTTTGTGGGACAGATGTGCTCTGGAGGCTCAGGTACCTGGTTTGTGTCCCAGAGCTAACACAAGTGGCAAGCTTTGTAGCACATCATAATTTGTTCCTGCCTTAACATCCCTCTCTGGGATTGTAGGGTGCATAACAGCGCACCTTGCTTCCAGCCACTACCTGGAATTTACCTTTAGGATTAGTGATAATTATAGGGTTATATAGAAATGGCACTACAGAGTTCAGATATGAGTACATGTGCATGGGGGCTTGTGTTGTCTGCACGTACATTTACAGATGCAAGGAACTTCCACAGCCTTGGAACAAGCTGAGCATAAGGAAACAGACTCCTCATACACTCACTAACCATTTTTGGATTCAGTTTGCATGTGTGATTACTGCCATGCAACATTAGGTAGATGGTCCTTGTTTCTCTAATAAGGTCAAAGTGACTTCTTGTTATTGAAAATAAAACATTAAAGAAAAGGTAAATATAAACAGGTGAGCCTGCTTTTTCACAACCAATAAAAAATTACTTTCTCTTTCTATGGAACACAATATCTTGATAATGAAAATGGAAAAATATTTAGGGCCTTCTTAATGAAAAAATTAATTGCCTGATAGCATTTTTGCATAGTTGCAGTGGAAGAGTACAAAATGTACCATTTCTATATTTATCAAACTGCCTTCTGACCTGCATATAATAAAACTTAACCACAGTTATGAATACAAAATTAATAAAAAATCCTGTGAGTTATTTTCTAGGTACAACCAAATAGAGTTCTGAAAAATCTTTACTAAATCTAGAATTATTTCCTGTAAGTAGGGGTTTTTTAGTTAATAGTGGAGCTATGTGAGAGCGTAGGTATATACCTGTCAGTTATGTGCTGCACTCTATGATGTATTTGATATATCCTATTAAGATGAAATGCATTATTCTTTGTCAGACTTCAGTGCAAAAGTATTGTGTGTTATACTGGATGCATAGTATAGCTGTGGTGTACAACTGGGTGTTAAGGGAGCAATAGGAAGAGTAGAATTCCTATTACAAACAACCCTTACCAAGTTCTATCACCAGCAGGCTGGTTGGTGACACGTTGGTGTCAGCAAGAGCAGTGTATTCAAATAAAAAGCATAACATGGCCACCATATCAGTGGACTTAAAATACAGTTTGGATGTTTACAAAGCTTTAAGAAATAGTAGATGTGAATAAAAAGTTGCACCTGAATTTTACAACCCCTGAAGATCCTCTGTCATCTATCTCAACTGAATCCATTTGTTCAAAATGCATGACGCTAAGGAGAATTTTGCTTATAGGGTTTTCCAACATGCTTATAAAATTAAAATAGGTAAAACCATTACACACTGGGAGTGAATACTTCTTTTGGATTTTTTTTACTATTTTGATCTCCAACTTGAAAACATGAACAAATGCATTTTATAGGGACACTTGCCCCTATAATTAAAAATAGGGGTGGTTAATAAAACAAAGGCATTTTTAGGCATGTCACAGCACTGGCTAGATACTCAAGAGGTCCTTAATTATTACACACATGTGCTATTGAGGCTGTCTTGAGCAGGCAGTAATCCTCAGTGCATAGGTTCCCTGTCTGCAACATTTCACTTCTCACATGATTCCCAAGACTACTGATGATACCTGGGCTCTGCAAAGCTTCATGAGTGTTTAGCTGTGCTGGATTTACAATGCACTCTCCAAAGCTTCTGTTAGCTGAGAGAAGACATTCAGATTTTCAAAGAGACTTTAACCACAATTACCCTTTACTTTACATAGGACAGAAAATAGCTGTAGCCAAAATAATAAACATATCATTCTGCATGTTTAGCTTGTTAGGAAAATGGTCAGCTTTTAGGAAGTGAGTCAAAGTCTTCTGGGAGTCTTTTGTGCCTGGTACATAATTTCCTCCCTGAATCATAGAATCAGAGATTCTTGTCTACTTATTGATTACCTCTTTATTTTTGTGTCCAAACACCCACAGGGCAAAGGACAGTTTATTTTATAACTGTTACATATACCATTGTCTAAAGTTTCTCTAGTCAGCCTATTCAAGTAATTAAGTTCCTTCCTCACATGCTGGCTACCAGCCCACAAGGCATAATAAGATTGATTGACCTACAGAACTGCACAGTTAAATCTATTCAAATGTCATTGAGCCCAGATAGTTCACCCTTCCAACCTAGACCTGCTAGTGTGCCTCATATTAGTCCATTGACTGCCTTTTCCTCAGTCCCAGAGAGTATCTTTGAACAGAAATTAATCCCTTGAAGTCAGTTAAGCAACCAAGATCACACACTTACGCTAAGTGACACTTAATATTTCATAAAAATACCGCAAAAAAATCCCCTATGGTCTCCAGCAGTTGACATTTGTTGGAATAATTTATGCCTAGGCTTCTAAAGGCATTCAGTGGGGAGAATTCTGTCCACATGAGATTTTAAAAGTATTTTTTCTAATTCAGACATCTTTAAGCCTTCCTCAAAGACTCCAGGTTTGCCTGTGAGCCCATAATTTCTGCAGGATTTGGGTGTCCAGTGGTAAGTAAAGAGTTATTATACTATATTCAGCAGCGAGAAAAGTTTTAGGCTTATTCGTCTCATCATGTTTGTGTTGTACAGAACTCTAAAGTAACTTACATTTCCAGGTCTGTCTGATGTTGTGTTTTTTATGAAGTTCCACTTGGCTTTTAAGTGTTAGTATTCCTTCTGGCCTGCCACATCCCTTTTCCCAGTGCTCATTTTACCTCTTGATGAGACAATCAGGCAGCCAGCTTGCTGTGGCAGGAAGGTTAGTAAATGCTAAGGGCCTCTCTCAAAATGACAGTCAAGCTCTGAAAAAAATAGTTTGGTGGCTGTAGGTTTTTAGTGATTCGTGTGATCATGTAAAACTTCTTTCTTCATGAGCCTCTCTGCAGAAAGATGTGATGAGTGTAGAAAGACTAAACTGTGTAACTCAACCTGTATGACTTAAAATCACAAATACTCTGGACATGGAACATATGCTCTTGTTACAGAAATTGTCCCATAATGTCGAATTTCTCCTCAGAGGTAATTCAAAATGCTGAATAACACCTATTGAGTGACTAGATCCCTTGTTTTAGCACCTGCAAATTATGAAGCTGCCTGTTCTAAGATATCCACAAGCCAATTTTATTTGGTTTGAAATTCTGGGAGGCTGTAGCATCATATGATTCTGGTTTATATATGGGGAATCATGAAAATGAAAACACATATTGAAAGTTTTAATATTTGGAAGAAATCCTGGCTTCATTAAAATAATTAATAACATTTCTGTTGGTATCAATGATGCCAGATTTCTTTCACTTTTTAACAGAAAACATGGTATTTAGATGTATTTTGAGTCTTTTTTCATAATATCCTGCCTGCAGAGAAGAAGGTCCACTTTTAAATTTAGAAACTGTCTGTAAGGACACCAAAAGTACACATGGAACCAAGTGAGAAGTATTTATGTGGATATTTTTCTACTCTGGGCATACTGTGGAAGGTGGAAGGGGTAACTACAAAGAGGGTATGACTCAGGTTACATCTTACTTTGATTTTGTAATATCTAGATGTGAGACACCAAATGTTTGTGGAATCAAAACTAGTCTTGTTCCATACTGGGAGAAACATTACAAAAATAAAGTTAAACAATTCTGGCTATTTGTATAAGGAAAGTTGTAAAAATATGAATAATAAGAAAAATGTTTTATTATGTTTTCAAGGATTTATTTAATGAAGTACATATAGAAGAGAAGAAATGCCAAATTGGGAACACCTACTCTCTTAGACAACTGAGCTAAAGGAGATCAGTGGCAAAGTTTAGATCTGGTTCTCCTGCAGCAATTATGTGTGAAAAAAAACCCCAGATTTTTATGTTTTCCTCTCACCCACTTTCTTCTCACAGTGGTCAGGCTGTTTTATCTCATCCTTAGTAGATCATGGAGAGAATCCAGGGCCACCCACAGGTTATTCTGAACTCAAGACAAAAGCAACTTATTTTCCTCCCAAAGAAACAACATTTTCTAAAACTGAAATTTATTGTCTCATTATTTAGGAATCAAGAAGTCTAAATGGGAAATTCTCAACAGATAAAACTAAGACAGGAAGAAATAGTGTGTTGCTACTCATGAATTTCACTTCAAAAAGGAAAAATAGAACCAGTCAATGTTTAGAAGAATTTTCTAGGACTGGAAGCCCTAGCCGAAAGCCTCTCCCTTCATTTATGACAGGGACAAGGGATTTGAAAGAAGGAAGGAAGAAAATTATACATTAACTCCCCTATGCAAGGCTCCATGAGGGCGACGTCTCTTGAAACTTGTGAGAACAAAACCGGAGGTACCATATAGATACAAATCACCAGCTTGGAGAACATCCTCCGTGAATTATCACATGGCAGTTTTTGTCCTCATCCATTAATTAGAGAAACAAAGAGGCAATTCTTGTGAAAAGAGAGGGTAATATTGAAGAGAAAATAGGTAGGAGTAAAGGTAGCAAGGTAAAGTCATATAATTTTTTGACATATCCAGCAGCAGCGTATTGTCAAGCAGTAGGGTTACATGGAATATAAACAGGAATATGCTAAAAATATACATGTTTTTTTCTTGTTGCTAATTCTTGTTGCTGTTAGTTCAAGACTAGAATTTAAAAGCATGACATCTCCATACGTCAGTGTAGGTAGTGTTTTCCTGCAAACCAATGTGCTTATCATGCAATATGTAGATGTTGATCAGTCTTATATGTTGCTTGGCAGGTTCAGAAATAACTAATATGAATCAAGAGCATTTGGCAGCTAATCTAATTTATAGAAAATACTTTTCTCCTGAGAAAAGCAGAAGCAGAGATGATATGCAGTGCAGGCTACCTGGCCACTCTTTGTACAGTACACTAGTTATACAATTACCTACAGATAATTTAATCACCTGCCTGCTCTTCTGTTACGACTTGGTATTTAGTCTGGAATGGCAAGGGAAATGTGTTGGAACAAAAAGCAATCTCACCCTGAAGCCCTAGTGGTGGGCAATGCCATTGCCCAAGTATGGACTGCTTGTTGATGTGGACAGATCTCTGTGGGAGCTTTTGATGCTGATCCTTAAACCTTCAAACCTCATCTTTCACTTTTTCTTGCATTTGAGTCAGTTTTTAACATTGTTGATGCTCTGGGTACAGAACTGGGGGGTTTCATGGATGAAGATCCCATCAAACAGTGTAACAGGCCAAACAGCTGTATCTACTTGCATTCATTCAGTGATTTGAGCAAGAAACTCAGGCACATCACATGTTCTGTCAGGCTATACAGCTGCTCCTGACAGGGAAGGTTTGTTGCTAACACCTGACAATGAGAACCACTCTTTGGCAGGAAGGTGAATGTGGCTGATCCTTCTCTCAGGGGTCTGAGGCAAAGCTCAAAGTTGATCTTGGGCCCTCCTAAGGTGATTCTGGGGATGTGATGCTACATGAGGCAGACCAGGAGCAGCACACAGCACATAAACACTGAGAAACAACCTGAGGTCCAGGTCATCAGCTGGAGCAAGGTCTTGCTCCATTAGCTTCAATGGAGCTTTTTGGATTTATGAGTTGGGAGCTAATTTTTAAATCCTGCTATATCCTGAACAGTACGTTGGGGGATAGGAAGAAGGACAATCCATGGGTTCTTGGATCTGAGATTAAACTTGCAAGGGTAGATGAAGCATAGCCAAAGGAGTCTTACATTAACAAACCCAGAAGAGAATCCTCTTGATCAGAGACAGCCACAAGACAGCTGATTTAGGGAAAGTGCTGTACCTGATTTGAGTTCGAATCTTTAATATGTATCTTTCAATTGAAACCTGAGCCAGGCTAACAGAAAGGTGTGAAGTACAAACTGAAAGTTATGATGTTAGATTTATTTTGATTCGCGTAATACGTCTGCTAGATGAATAATGTTTCAGATACTTTAAGTAAGTTTGATTAATTAAGCGGCCTAATTACATTCTACTGTTTCTTGTAAGTCTAATTTTGTTTCAGAGCTAATAGGAGAGGAGCAGAGAACTGAGACACTGTCTCACGTCTTGGCTATATTACAAATCAGTTACAAGTGCAACATGCAACTCAAACCCACACAACTGATTTGCAATTATGCAAGCAAGCACTTCTAATTGTATAACGATACATAAATTACTGTGGTACAGTGACATTCACTTGTTATGCTCAACGATACATGTAGCAAAAAAATGATGTCAAATATATAATTTTAGTGTACAACTGGACACAGAGCTGAAAGAGTGTTAATAAGTCCTTAATTAGTATCAAACTGAGCTGTTATTGCTTCTGACTATTAAAAATTGAACACTCGCAAACACTTATCAGTCATTACTTTTTTTTCTGCACACTTCAAAGCCAGTAGTCCACAGAATGCTTTAAATGTAATTATTATTACTTAGTGGAATTCAAACACCTACTGTTCTTATTCTGTTTTATTTTTAACCAAAAATAGTGCTTCATTTTGCCTCCTGCTTGTGTGCACATTTCCATTTTTGTGCTTTCACACAATGTAATTTCTCAACAAGCAGCATCCTCTCCTCTGTACTATTGGTCTTCATTCATGATATGAACAACAGTCCCTGTATGAAAAATATGTTACATTGAGAAAATGACAATAATGCCCCAAACACTGAGTATTTGCCACATACACTTTTTCTTTCGTTAAATGATAGTATCAGTCTTCCTACAATTTTATTGTAAGCCAAAAATAACGGTCTCTCACTGAGAAATCTTGGTGATCCAAAGCACCTGAATGTGTAGGCAAATTTGGCTTTGATTACAGAAAAAGAGCAGACAAAAAAAAAAAAAAGGAAAGAGAAGTAGTATATTATCATTACAGCAAAAAATGTATTTTGGAAAAAAAATGCTGGGAATGGAAAGGGCTAATACACCAGAAAAATAATGTAAAAGTAAAATCTTTTGACTACTGTGAAAACTCCTGTGACAGAAAATATGAATATTGTCTTCTAAGATTTTTACATCAACCTTTTTCTTCTCATCTGCAAACAAACCTAAATTTTTCAGTATTCTCTTGCAGATCACCCTAGGAGGAAAGATCCTGTGCCCTGAGTGGGAGGAAATAATTGCTAACTGCATGGAAAAAAACAATTCTTCCACTGCAACGTTCTAATTAGAAGTGATCAGGTAATGAATTGGATGTAGAATCAAACAAGCTGTGGAGAATTCAAATGAGCTGTTTTCTCAACTGGATTCAAAGTCATCAACAGCTGAATGAAAATGTGTCATCCCAAACCAGGTGCATAGGCATGGAGCCCTCAGCATATAAAAAAATACTCGGGGGGTAGTTAGTGGTTTGAGGCAGCTGTGTCCCCTTCTGAGCCAGAAGTTCTGCTGTCACCTGCAGAAGTGGATGGTACTGGTTTACTGGCTATGAGTCTATGAAGGGAGGGAAGAAATTAAATAAAGGGGTATATTGATTGAGAATATCTTCTGTTTGTCCATTTCTGCCAGATTTGCCATAAATCTCTGGCAAGTGGTGAAGCTTGCCTTGCCAGCACATAACTTAAGAGTATCTAGCAGCATAAACAGGATTTATCTGACTACAGAGGTAAACTGTGTCCTACCTTGTCTCAGGATTCAACAACACTTGGCTGATGCCAAGTGGCTCTGTTTGTACCTAGTGAGGTGTTTGATGGCTAAGTGGAAAGAACACATAAACAGAACGTACCAGATAATTTTCCTCTGGTGGGTCACTGTCACACATAGGCTGGTTGTTTTTTAGTCAAAGCAAGGTGCTGGTATCAGTGGGATCACTCAAAATATAAGCTTTGTGTAAGGAATCAGCATCCGGCTCTGTTCTAACTAACATAACCCATAAGAAAATATCTGTCATGAAACAAACAAATGTGCTTAGAAAACTGAAGTCAAGTTCTGGTCAGACCTATGAAACTCTATTAGCTTCCGCAGAGCTATGTGGGAATAAGTGAATGAAAATTAGCTCTGAGTCTTTGCCACAAACATTTCAGATATTTGGGTGGAATTATGGATGAGTTTAGCTTCATCTTAAGTAGTATTCAATTCCTCTATGTAAAGCAGAAAAGGGTTCAGCCTTCTGTTAAGAAATAGCTGCACACGAGCACCCATCTCTTACTACCAAACTCTAAACAGAACAAGGTTTTGTTGATGTTTTAATGCACGTGTACTGTTGTGAAGTGCAACAGCATTTCAAACTGTTACTATAATTAATGAGAAGACTGCCATGGTTTTAGGTTTGGATTGGGAAGCTGCTCTGTGATTAATAGTATCAAAGGTTTGGGAGACAGTAGTATTGCCTGAAGCTGTGCGTGAGGAACATGGCCAGCCAGAGAAGCTTTGAGGTAGTCTGAGTAGGAGAGTGAAGAAGTATAATTAGTCTGGAAAATG
Organism: Machaerirhynchus nigripectus; assembly: GCA_013397975.1. Lineage (NCBI taxonomy): Eukaryota > Metazoa > Chordata > Aves > Passeriformes > Dicruridae > Machaerirhynchus > Machaerirhynchus nigripectus. Next base: position 458,618 of record VZRQ01001134.1, read on the forward strand.
AAGACAGTCTGACTCAAAAATGCTATCACACTTAATTTCTGTTGTATTTTTATTATGTATCATTGAAATCTGGAGGAAGGCAAAGACAAGTATTCCCTAAGGGACAGATGCTGCTGTCATTCTCAACACAAAGTGTCTACAGACTTCATAGATGTTTTCATTTAAAAGAGTTGACAGAATAGGGATTTGCTCTGTCTCTGCTCTATGTGAGGTGATAGGAAACAGAAGAGTTAACACCAGAAACCTCTTACAGAGGAAATAATGCTGATTCAGCCACATTGCTTCTGAATTATGAATAAACAACTTAATGATGTTGAAATCACACATGATGTTTTGCTCTTGCCTCTACCACAACAGTAGCGACCACCCAATTAAGCATTCCACTTGGACTGAATGTATGGATATTTGAAAGAAGTCATGAAACAATTTAACATGAAGTACATTTCAGAACATGTGATAATGACACTGGGAGCTCTGTGCTATGGGATGGCATGAGTGAGTGGGAAGCTGCTTTTGGCAATATATGCTGTAAAGAAGAGGTAAGTCTGACGTACTGGTCTGGGAAATTCAGAAAGTAACCAAAACATTTCGTCTCATATACCGGAACAGGCCAGAGTGAATAGAAGCTTATGAGGATGACAGGGAGTGAGGAGATCACAGCAGCAGCAGATGACATGAAAACCACAACTTAATAAAAAAAGTCACTGCATTAAAAAAAATGATAGATATAATGGTTAATAAATGAACAGTCAAAACAAAGACATAAATTACACTTTTCATTTACCATAAAGTTCATGTGTGTATTTTTAGTGTCTCTCACTAATAAAATCCAACAACCTTCAGTGTTAGAAAATATAATAAAAATGAAAAAAAAAAAAAAAGAATGGAACATAAAATTCAGAAGAAACAATGTATAAGAAACAGTAGCTAACTGAAGAACCACTAGACCATTTAGAAGTGGTAAAAGCCTTGGATTTTTAGGACATTTTTTTTGGACTGCAAATGTGGAAGTGAGAATAGTGCTGCAGAAAAAAATGTCAAACAAAAAACCCAGTTCAGGCTGTAAATTTATGAGGAAAATTCTATAACTCTTGAAAATCTTATAGGAAAGATATGGAGACGCTTTCCTTAAGGTGATTCAGGACTGTGGTAGGAAACTGCCCCTGACATTTAGAGAGGCTACTGCTTTTGCAGCAATGAGGATGAGCTACCATTGGAATTTGCCTTAGACAATATTAAGAACTACACATAATTCTGTGCTAAAAGATTGAATGAGAGTCTCAGATGAAAGGAAGGTCTTATGTATAGATCAACAATGTCATAATAACTTGGTTTTAGCTGCTAGTTAGCCTATCAGCTTGTCTCAGCTATATCAGATTTGTCTAAGAAATGTGCTACTTTTCTTGACAAACTTTGCGTGCTCTAGGTAAGACATGCAGTGGTTTCCTCATGTTTGCAAACACTAGCTGTATTTAATCATGCAAGAAGCACTGATTCCCTGCTACTCCGGGATAGTTATATACATCTCAGCTTTTGTGATGAATTATGTGCTTGCTGTAACATATATCATACACTTTCTCGGAATCAGTTTGTACATTAATGGCCACACAGACTGTTCTTGATGTACATCTTCCTTCTCAAGGAGTCTGTGGGGAGGCTTTGTAGTTCCACATCTGTTTTTACATATTCTTCTCTTTCATACCCAAGAGCATATGCATTAAAAAAAAAAAAAAAAGAGTGTGAAAAAAGGAAAATAAATCACGTTTTGATTCTTTCTCCCTCCCTCTTCTACACCCTGCTCCCCTTTCCCCCTCCCCCATTTTATTAAGGTTTAGAATTGTTCCCATTTAAATGATCCAACTGTACATATTAATGTTCTGGCATTTTTATATGCAAATGTCTTATGGATTCACTCTTACGTCCTGCTCAGATTTTGTAAACAGACCAAATGCTCATTTCTGCAGGAAACGTTGATGCTGTTGAAGATGCATTTTTCTGTAACACAGAGAAGAGGATTTACCTGAGAGGTAGAAGACTTCTGCCCTATGAACTTCACCTTGGACGACGGGCATGAGTTCATGAGAGAAGGCATTCAGACGATGCGATGGCATGTTGTTATGCCACAACTGATTTTTCCTCAGCAACATTATAGATGTGCCCAACCTTACTTCACTGAAATAACTTCTAGATGAAATGTCAGTGACGTGTTGGTTTGCTATACAGAGGTTTCTGATTTCTTCTGTAGCCTCAAAGTATATATATTTTTTCTCTTAAAAAATATTATTCTCAAATAAGAAAATCCCAATGATATTTATTTGTGGGTGTCAGCATGCAGTGGAGACTGAATTCAAATCCATTAAAAAGGATGAAGACTGTAGAGCATTTTTTGGGGCACAGGCTCCAACTTTATCAGTGGTAGTGCATGCAGGAGAGATGTGTCTCTACCAGATGTAACCATATTTACAAAAAGGGGAAGGTTTTTATCCAACCTTTTATTTCAACACTTTAAACAAGCAGTTATGGATGGCTCCCAAGATCAACATACCTGTGGAAGTCATTCTTCAGTGGATCACACAACTCCGTTCACAGACACACACGTTTCTTCATTAAGCAGAATATGTCTAAAAGCCAAGCATTGCCTTGGTTGCCAAGGATTTAGCTAGAAAGGACTTAATAACACTGATTGCACAAAGTTGGAAAAGAACCACCAAACAACAGAAGACCTGATAGCCTTTTTTTTTGCCATTTCTGCTTTTTTACAACGTGCTTTCCACAAACATAGTTTTTCAATTGAATGCTAAGCATTCATTGATAAGACCATCTTTCCTACTTCTTGCTTCTTCACACAGCATTTAATCATATATTCATGTGTGTTTATCCATATAGTAGCTAGTAATGGTGCTTGATGATGAAAAATTCTTGAATTAGCAAAGGAAAGGTAAAACTCCTGAATCTTGACAGAAGAGCAATGGTGGGAAATATGCTAGTATAACTGAGTTTGCTCTTGGATAACAGAGAAAAAAGCATTTGAAAGACAAGAAAACAAAGTAGGTTGGTTTTTTTTTTTTTAATAGATATGAAAACATAAATGAATAGGTAAATATCCACTGTGTAATACACCCTCTCCACCCCTCCCATTCTTGACTTGACGTGATGATTTAGAAAAACAGAGATGTTGTCTATGCAATTTTATTACTGGATCTGAAAGAACGAAAGTGAAGAATTGAAATGCAACTTGAAAGAAACTGTGCATCTTTCTCAACAATGTTTTTATGTTAATAGACTTTCACTGACTTAAACAGCTTTCCTAAAAAATGTGTGCCAAGCAGAAAAGAGAAGAACCAGAATTACTGTTCCTTAGAGATGTCTTTACCCGTTCTTTATAATGGGAATGGTGTTCAAGTAATTTTGTCACTTTCACAGAAAAAGAAGTAACAAATTTTTATTAATATTAAATTGTGCAGCTCCCAAAATCACAATCCCCATTTTACATGGCCCCTCCAATGAGAACAATATAAATCTCTTTTTGCTATCAAGCTCACCTATGCTCTGTGAATCTAGATTTTAACAGCACATTGAAAAATCAGTGAAGAAGTAGAAATATTTTGCTCCATACCTATCTTTCTAACAATAAGTAAAACAACTATGTTTTAAAGTAATAGTGGTTCAGCTTCACTTTTTAAATGAATCATTACTAGATAGGATTTCTGTGAAAAAATTGTTATTATTTGAGCCAACTGCCAGATTTAAAGTCATGCAAATATTTGAGTGGCTAATTTGAAAACAAAAGGGCCATTTGGGACTCCCAAGAAATACTTGAAGGAAGAAGGCTTGTCACTGGAGTATATGCTACTTTCAGGATGCCAAGGTGTGTCAGTACAGCTGTGGTTTATGTTACAGTGATGGAACTATGGCTTGTTAGCTAGTGCAGATTTGATCTTCCTCCACCCACAGACCTCAAACTCCACCTAGGCAAATCCGAAACCAAACGCAGCAGGACAGCTTAAAAAATCAGGTATTTCCAGAGGAAACTGGCATTTTATGTACACTGATTAGTTACATTTTAAAACATTTCTCCTTCTTCTACTGAATCCCACTGTCCCTAACCCAAAGGTCAAGAGTGGTTTCTCTACTGAGCTCTGACACTTTTAATTCAAAACCAAGATTTGATCTGGCAAAAATTTGTATGAATCTTAAGGCCATCTGCCATGCCTATATACAGGTTTGTAAATACAGAAAATGGGATTAGAAAATTGTGTATGGAGGCTTATGTTAAAGGGGATGGAGCGTAGAAAGAATTTTTGATTTTGGGGATTGATTTTTAATCAATTTATGATATATACTAGGACATGTAGAGATTTGTCTTCGGGTTCATGTACCCTTACACTCAAAATGTTTACAAACATAAGTATTTGTTTAAAATAACAAATATATATATTGATTTAAATACAGATGTTTGTATTATAGATACTTTATATAATAATAAAAATCTCTTTTAATACATACTTATATATTTTTGTTTTAAAAACCTGTGAACAAGAAATTGTTGCTTGTATTTAAAAAAAAAACAGTACGCGTTAAGACATAATTGAAAATGCAGTGTAGGGACTAAAAAGTGGTAATCTCCTTCAAAAAATCAAGAGAAATATAAAGTCTTGGAAAAAAAAAATGGATTGCATACAGAGAAAAAGAGAAGACCACTCTCTGCCATCACTGGGGATGAATGCTACACAGGATGGAGCACAGTAGTCTGACACAGACAATCCATAGCTCCCACAGGCAGTTTAGATGGCTTACAAAGAGCAGGGCAGCAAGGCTGGAGGCTGTGCCTAAGGAAGGGCTAATCCTGGATTGATACAAGATCTGAGGTACGGGATAATATGGGATAAAACGGTCTAAGTGTCACAGAGGCCACACACTGAACCTGTTTCCACAAATTAACATGCTTTTAAGCATCCTGTGAAACACAATATCTTAAACTCCATATGTTCTTAACTTACAGCAATTTTGAGTTCAGTGGATACCCTAGCTTAGACCTTAACTGATACTAGGTACCTGTTATTCCACAAAAATTTTTCTGTATATCCAAGTGCTTTCTTCTTGTTGAAGCCAAAGCTAAAATCTCTGTTCTTGAGTGAAGTCATTGTTCATATTCACTAGATACACCACCAAGGGTTTGACAAAAATACATATGAAACAAGTAAATCTTAACTCTCTATTTTATACTCAGAAAACACGTTCCTCTTTGCTTAAGGGAAGTACTTCAATCATGGGTTCTGAATTACATAAAATAATATTTGTCTATGCCCAAGCTTGGTATACTATTTCCTCAAAAACTGAAAAAATCATTGTGAAATTTCAAATATTGTGTCTGGGCTGGAAAACAGATGTGTGAAAATGTATTTTGCCCAGGGAGATCACATTATCTTACACAATATCAGTAGCCAGGAGGTCTTTTTTTGCAGGCTGTATAATGGCTAACTGTTCCAAATAGCATTCAAGAGTCAACTCTACTGGAACAGTTCATAAAAGGTGACCTGTAAAGAAGGTTGTACTTTGTTCTCTTAAGTTAAATTGAACTTTGAAATGTAATTGAGGATATGGCCACCTGATATCAGTAAGACCATAATGTCTGGTACCAGTATACTGACTCACACTCTCAAATGTGTCCTTTTTATTGGTATGCCAGGTAATCAAAAGAGATAGAATGCAGGAAAAATGGCCAAGAGTTGTGACTCAGAAATGCCAAGTGGATTTTGGCACTGGAAATGCCAATGCCCTAAGTATGATGCGATATTGCTATTCAAAAGAAATTTCAAATACAAATTTGGTTTTGAATTAGAGAAAGTCGAGCATCATTGAATAGTTCTGCAACCATCTTATTTATTTTTGTTTTATTCTGGATATGAGGGGAAATTTTCTTGACTGTGTACAAAACTAGAACTCAGCTTTTTGCTTTAAATCTCCATTAGGGATATGACTCCCTAAAAGAAGTTTATAAATTAATCTGTAATTGGGACAATTTCACTTCCATCATTCTCACTTCAGTATTCTTGAAGACACTCTGGATCAATTACTTAAAAAACCCATTAGCATAAACAATGCTAATTTAATATTATAAGCAACTAATTAAAACATCTGTTCAAAAGAACTTTAACAAATGAGCCTAACAAGCTCACTACCATTCCCACCAAATCTTTTAATCTGTGAATGTCAGAGGTGGGGGTGGTTGAAGCAACTTTGGCAGATGGCCAGTTGTTTCACCAGGCTGAAAATATTAAGAGGACCAAAGCCTGGTTAAAGTGACAGACTTGTCAAAACAGAAGCTGCACTCAAATTTTTACAAATGTGCCAGTGGAAGGCAGTGAAGAATCAGTCCTTCCATCTGCACATGTATAAATATTGTCTCATCTGGTGCTCCCAGGAATTTGGGAGAGTCATTTGAACTGGTTAAACAAACACATGGTATTTCACTCTTTAGCAGACAAGCATTTATGGCTTTCATTGATATTCACAGCATTTTTACACTGGTTTCCAGTGTAAAACTTAAGAAGAGTTTTGGGCTGTTAACATCTCGCTGTGATTGTTCCACAGTGCCACGACATAATGTTTGTCACAACCTTCCCTTTAAACTGGCATTGCTGTTCCTCTTCCAGAGGTTTGTGATTTTCCAAACAACCTGTGTGACAATGCAAAGAGGAACACGGATTCCTGCAAGGCTCTTATAGCTGTCATTTTATACTTAAGACTTATAAATTAGGCAAGGTATCACTCAAGCCAACTTTGCCATGAAGAAATTGAAGATATCATTGCCTATGGCGTTTGTGCTCAAAACAATTCCATTCAAACTCTGAAATTACTGTTTTCAGAGGTAAAAAATGCAGGCTACCTTTGGTCAAGTAGCACTTTAATTCAGCTTATCTTTTGTTCAGTCTTTTTTCCAGTACTACGGTTATTAAAAGCCATTAATTTTTTTTCTTAGGTCTATTCTATTTGTAAGAAATAATATACATATATATGTATAAATAAAATGAAACTTTTACACACAATTTAAAGAGAATAATAGAAATAATAAAATATTTCCAGGACACTGATAATGATTTCTTTTCTTATTGTCTTGTTTTTTATCCCAGAAAATAAATGAACTCTTCTACTTAAAACAGACTTCGAGAAACACAAACCAAAAGCAGCAGAGTAAAAATCATTTAAAAAACTTGAAATGGCTGATGACAGATCACAGGCCTCAGTTTAACTACATCTGTATCTACTATCAGTTAAATTAATGGAAATATAGAAAAATTAACTCTGAGGTCAGAAGTTGTTCATTTTCACAGGAACAAAAACCCTCTGGTATATCATACAGCTGCTTACACCATAGATGTTTTCAACACTGTAGTGCATGAGCTATGGGGATGATATGAAATAAGAAAGGAATCGTTTTCCCCTTTTCTATAAATCATGCTTTTACAGTTCAGAAGAAATTATAAATAAAGTAGAAAAGAAATGGCAGCAAAATTTTCTGCAGATGGCATGTTGCCTGGGAAGAACTGGAAAGTGCATATTATTTTAATGCAGAGACTGAGACTTTAGAGGATGTTTGCATTAATCTTTTTTCCCACTCAACTCTTAGGTTGCTCAGCAGCAACAGGTTTACATTTGTGTCATGGAGAAAAGAAGAAGTCCTTTAAGAAGCACTGTTCTCCACACTTGGTGAATGAACAGAAGAACAACTGACCAATGGATTCTCTCTTATTTTCTAATTACTGTTTGACAGAAATATCTGGTTGGAAGTCTCAGTACTTCCTGGAGCACAGAAGCTCCTAGACTGCACAAAATGGGAGCTCAGCCTGTTCTCATTTCTGGAAAGAATGCTTGTAATTGCCCGCAGGGTAGGACTGGAAATGGAACACTTGAGGTTTGCTCGGTAATCCTGCTGCTAAACACAACTTGGAAATGAGCATGGTGGCATAAAGTACAATTAGTATGTAGTGAATGCATTCTGGTTTTTTTTTTGCCGAGGTTCAGTCTTGTCTTGGTTGTATAAATTTCTGTCCCCTTTATTTGCATGGTAGATTAGAGTGTTCAGGAAAATGGAACTACTGCAATTCATTAAGACAGTATGGGAAAACATTATTAAAGCAATTATGACTACAATATTTAAATGATTATACAGGGATTAATGATGCAATAACTTGCAATATTCTGCAATTTTGTTATTAACAGAACTTAGCTGTACATTCCAAAGGAAAATTTAGCTTTTTTTTTTGCTTTTTTTTTTTTTTAATAAAAACCCAACATTTATTTTAAGAAGCTACATTTATATGTAATTATTTGAAGAAAAAAACCCCAGTGACAATGTTCTATTAAACTGCTCTCAGTAACAGTTTCTGTATACGGATGTGATTGTTTGTTTTTGCGCTTGCTCAAAATGTACTGAAGAGATGTTATTCATACTTACTCTTGACATAATCTTTTTCTTGTTAAATATCTTTGAGGTTTCACCATCAATGATTCACATATGCTCAACTCAGTGACTAAATTCTGCTCAGTACTTTGCTAATCACTGACATACAATCTGTTTACTTTATCTGTTTGAATTTGCTAAAAATCTAATTGGAGATGTTGTGATAGTATTATGTTGCTGACATAGCAATTTTAATTAAGAAGCTTTTTTTTCCTAAGGTTTTGCAGTTCTGGTTCCTGACATGAAGTACTAGACGAGAACATTTTTTACTTCTGAAAATAAATTTGAATCCTGTTATACCTGTTGAACAATGAGAAGATAATTTAGTCCTTTAAGACATGTTTTGACAAAGTACCTCTTGTAAAAGCATTATGCTTGTGAAATGGCACATAGCAAAGCCAGAGGAACTCGGTTCCCCATATATCTTCTATATCTGTACTATATTATATAGACAGAAACAAATCCAGAAATGGTACTTATTGTGAGGATATGTGGACTGGTTGTTTCAAAATTTTAAAAGAAACTGCAAAAAGAAAGTGAAAAGGAGATCAAGTCAGATAAAAGAGAAATAACGTCTTTATTGTTAAGTGACATGTTAATGAAGACAAACTACAGGAAAATAGTTTCCTTTTAACTTATATTCTGTTCCTTTTTTTATGATTTGTGGTTATGTCACATAAGAAGAGTAAAATGAGCCATTGGGAGCCGCACTCTAGATAACAGGAGAAAGAGTTTTTCACTTGAAATGACCTCATACAATGCATTCAAAATGTTTTTACTGAGCAACTCAGGCAAAAAAAAAAGCAGAAGCAATGTTTAAGTTACAGAGTACAACAACTTGCTGATTTTGTCTAAGACTACCACACCATGATTGCTCAAATACATTGCTCCTTCTTTGCATGTTGGCATATAAATGAGCCAAGTTTTGCTATGGGTGGGTTTTTTTTGACTACATGTTTCATGTGTATCCCTGTCTATGGACTACTGTGAATTATTAATGTGACTCATTCACATGGAAATACAGTGAAGAATGGATTGGCTTCAGTTTAAGAAAAAAGGAATGGAGTCATAAAAGTTATTAGCAGAAAAAAACCCTGAGTTAGTAGCTTGCAACAGATTCTTCTGCCTTGCTGAGCTGAAGAATTAAGGTCTGGGGCAGGGGACCATTGGACCCTTCAGAAAATGGAATCACTCAAAGTGATCAAGTTGGTGGTAGGGATCTTCACACCCAGAGAAGAATCTCAAATGGATCTGGGTGAAGCTTTTCAGAACTGTGAAACACTAAGAACTTTAATTCCTTCAAATTGTTCACATAGAAGTTTCTGGGATATGAATTTTCAGCAGAATCAAGCATGGGACAGATTAATATCAGAAACAGAGGCATAATCACATCTTTCATTAGTTTTTATTGAATTGCCTTGCAATTTGGCTTTGATGTAGACTCACTTCCATTTCAGCTGCAGCCCTGTGGAACAAGAAATGCTCAAATCTATGCAAAAGGCGATGGCATACCCCAGGGTCTTCACTCCCTTTCCTTCAGCATTTCCAGTCCCTTTATTTCCCACCTTCCCTAAACTGTTGGAAGCCCTTTTTTTGGAGGAAACCTTCTGATGTTGTCACCTTTTAATTCAGAAGTGGGAGTCTGAATGCTACAGAGATACTGCAATGAAAAATGTTCAGAACTTGTAGCAGTTACTCTGTGCAGGTTGATATGGAGGATGACATGAAAACAGCCTGGTTCTCACCAGCAGAAAGGCTGATGAGTAACAAACTACCCTTAAGCCATTAAGTAAACAAATACTGCATGGGTATCCATAGAGGCACAACTCTCCCACTGCTATGGATGTAGTGCCACAAAGTCAAAAATATTTCAAGGTTTTACTTCTAGTGAAGGATACTCCAGTAACTTGAACAATACGGAACAGAAGAAATAAAATATGTCTAATTAGGTAGTGTTTGGACTACTGAAGTAGGCTAGCAAGAAATAGGCCTAAAATAGCTTTTGGCATAGGCAAACTTTTCTATTCTGCAGAAATTATAAAAAACATTGGTATAAACAAAATAATCATTACCATGATCCAGAATATTATTATGCATATGGAAGTATTTGGAGTTAAGGAACTCCATAACAGTGAGGAAAAAGCAATTTTCAGCAAGGCTGGAGCACCTGTACTTCATCTGGAGGGAATAGGTTTTGCATGTGACTTGACTGTGGTACCCCTTATGGGGCGATGACAGGCTTGAAGGATCTTGAGCCACTGATTTTGTTACCACTGTATCCATTTCAGTGGCCAATCATATTAGGTGCAGGTAGGTTATACTACAGTGGTTTTTTTGTCCTGTTTTGCATTGGAGAGTTGTATTTGCAGAATTATGAACATGGCACATATCCACTTCCACAAGTCACATAAATGATATTAAAATGAATAATGAATATAAAATTTTTTGAATGAAAACTGTAGGTAAGACTTTCATTCTTTCCAAGACAACCACTGGGAAAATATACAACCTTTTTACAAAGAGGAAATTTCTTGATAAGATTATAATAATGCTAAAAATACTTATGCACAGTGTGGATGACCCATACAAGCTTCTACTGCTGCAGAAAATCAGGCATGCAGCTTTCTCAGAACAGCACCAAGAAAACAAACCTGTTACTAAGAAAATAACATTTAATTAATATTAGCAAAGAAAGTGACTTGCAAATTGTTTTGCTAACATTGCAAGTTCAAAGTAATGAATATTAAAAGATCAATTCAGATAAATGCAATACTTGGTTCTATTTCTTTTATGACCTTCTTCCCAAGCAAGAATTCTATATTAGAAACCCAAGATCACAGGCAATTCCCAGGTAAAGTAAGAGTGACATTCAGAATAACATGCTGTGCGTGTAGCTGCTGAGTGTTAAACAACTGGGTAGGAGTTTGAGTTATTAATCCTGTCCCTGAGTCAAGCTGACGCCTCTCCCGAAGGCAAGTGCCTGAGTCTTAAATACAGTTCTGTGAAGGGCTTTACAGTCAGAGCTTTCAGCTAGAAATACAGAAATCTTGGTTTAATATTTCCATATTGACTCGAGTTTAAACCTACACCGCTTGCTCAAAAAATTTCCAGACATTGTTATGGGTCTGAGGCAGAACATGATGCTGCAACCTGGCAGACTGGGCACTAGGCTTTAAAAGTGAATGATCTGGAGGCAGCAATGACTGACTCCTTAAAAAACTGGAAAATTTCTAAAACCTGCTAAGGGAGGAAGGCCTCTTCAGAAACTGTCCTAGGCACTGAATTGCTCCAGCTTATGTGTTTTTCCATAATTTCCTATTCTTTTTCTAATAATATTCATATAAATAAAACCAAAACCCCACACCTCTGAAACTGGCTAAGTAATCAACTCTGTTAGAATTTTACAGCTCTTCAAGATGAAGAAATGTCATGTTTTAAAAGATGCAGTTACTTGCTGAGATGAACTTGAAAGCTGAATGGGTAGTAGATATGCTCTGACAATGTCTCTCAAGTCGAATTCCTTGGAGAACGTATGTAGGAAATGACATAATTTTGGATCCTGATCTAGCTGTATAAGCAAGGTGTGAGCCAAGCATTGTGAACTACTCAGCTATGTCAATTGTAGGCATCTCTGGAATTCAGTTTTAAAATGTGACTCAGCGTGGTATTTTGTATGCCAGCAAAGTGAGGAATTTTTTTTTGTGTTGTTACGACTTGATCTCCAAACTACATTGCAGACTAGTTACCTCACTTTTCTCATGCTTTTACCCCTTGTAGGATTGTTTTCAGAGAGATTACTGCACAAAAGGATGGAGGGTAGGTTTATGTTGTAGATTAAGGGTAAATATAGAAGTGGATTCAGTTGTATATAAAGACACTTTGCATGGTAAATTTTCTTTTTGGATTTTAAGGTATCTAGATAGCAGGAAGTTTTTTCTTCTAATTCAGATTAAACATTTATCATGCTTTTGTATAGACAGTAGGAAAATACTGTAGGCAGAACAAAAAGGGCATTGTTCCTAGATTATTTTCATTGTTTTGTTAGAGCACGTCTTAAGATAATTTTCTTCCTTCCAATTACAAATCTGGCATGTTTCAGACATATGGAATGTACAATAATTATAATGACCAAGTACTGGAGTGTTTGACTGTGTGCCTAAAATGTATGGGTAATTAGTATAGAATGTGAAAATATTTGAATAAATGTCCTGAGACACTCCTTTTCACATTTTAAAGACGAAGTTAGGGTGTGGAGACTTCATGCAAATAACACCTGCTGTGATGTGCTTTGCACATATCTATACAGTTACAGTACTTCACTGAGTTTCCTCAATAACAACTGCTTTCCAAGCTTTAGCAAAATAAGTGAACGTAAGAACCTAAATTTGTACTGCATATGTCAATCTATTGGTCAGTTTATTTATGCAGATGATCTTTATTGAGCTCTTTAGGGCCGTAAGAACACCTTCATGTTTGTGAGTGGCTTATCAAATGAACCATCTGGACATAGCTGACCTTTATTTTCTCCATTAGTCATCACATACTCCTTTAGCTTAATTTTAACCTACTTTGAAATATCTATCTTTTGAGATTATTCAGTTTATCATATTTAACAATTAAGAGTTAATTGACTATTCTGAATAATGCTGTTGTCCTGGTCCTGACATTGTAATCTGCCCTTAGGAGAAAGACAGAAGGAAGAGAAGACAGAGTAAAAGAATTCCTTAAACTGGGCAGAAGGGTACTTTGCTGGTTAAAGGCTTCAAGTGTATAATTTTCTAATTCTAAATCTTTCCTAGAAGACATGTCTAGAATTACTTATGTCAGTACTTTCCAAACATTTTAAGTTAAATCAGGATGGTTGGATAATTCCTGCAAAATAACTCCGAAAATTTCTGTTTTCTTTATGTAAGTATCACCTTAACTGTGTTCCCTCCAAAAATGAACACTCCTGAGGGAGGATTTCACTGAGGAATTCTGTAATAATTGCACAGAAAATGCCTTGTGTTTTCTGAAGCTGTGCTGAAGTTTTATGAGAAATTATGAGTCACATTTTTTTCTTAAATTACTCTTACTTCTAATTCTAGAACTGTAAAATGAAAGCACATTTTCCCCAAATGATTCAAAACCAAGAAATACTAATTTTCTGTTCCTTTTTTCCTGGTGGATTTTTTTTGTACAGGACCAATGGCCAGTTCTCTATTTTCCCATTCTTTCCAGACCATACTAACAGTACATAGTTCACTAGCTATGATTCCTTTTTTTTTTCCCCTCCAGGGCATTCAGATCTTTGCAAGTGAAAGGAGAAAGGTTTTGTGCACACAGCATGACTATTCAGGAGGGTGTAGCACAGACTCATTTTGAACTTGCCACTAGCAGCATAATTCTATCAGGTTAAATGAAGTAATCTGTGACCTATCAAAATGTACATGACATTGGATTCATCCTGCTCTGAAAGCTGATTCCTGCAAGACCTTGATATTGAATCCTGGGACAAGGAAAGGTATAGTGACAAGTTACTGCTCTGTCATGAAGACAGCTATCTCCATGAGATGACAGAAAAACCTGTGAATAAAAAAACCCCAGCAAATGTCACTCTATTTGTTATCAGATAATACCATATCTAAAGCAAACACTGAAAATCATACATAGATTGCTGGTTATTTGTCTGCCTTGAGACCTACTTCAGCCCACAGAAAGCAAGACGCATATAGTCTAAGTGAAGAGGCAAACAAGATATTCAATATCCCAGTAAAAGGAGACAGAAAAATGGAGTAAAGGAACAGATATAAAAAAGTTAAGTGGTCAGATTACATTCACTGGGGGATAAAAGTTTTTAAGGATAGGGTCAGCTAAGTGCCAGAAATAAAAAGACTGCAGTGGTTATAGCCAGACAGTGGGAGATTCAGGGCTGGAGTGATAACAGACAGCAGCAGAGACTGAAAGGTGATAAAACTGAATGGATGAAATAGGATTAAGAGAGATATAAATAAATTAAATCAATAGAAGCCCTCCTTTGCTTCTGCCGTGTAATTATATACAGTATTTTACTTATCATGAAGATCAAAAAATAGCAGACATTTTCAACAAGTCATGCTTGTTCAGAAAAAAAAAAAAAACCCAGACCAAAAATGTGCCAAACAAACATAAACATGCACAAAGGGAATGTATTTTTCAAGTTCTCTTGATCTTCCTTGAAATATTTTTCTCTCTCTAAAAGCCTCCCTGTGTCAACTAGATGAAGCAACCATTCTGTGAAAGACATCACATTGTGTTGCTCAAATAAATTTTATGGCAAGAAATTTTCCTGCCAAAACTGACTTGATCTGGGGCCCTTTTGCTGTCTTATTGCAGGGCCTTTTTTTTTTTTTTTTTNTTTTTTTTTTTTTATTTTTTGGCAAAGCATCTACTGGGACTCTGTCCATCGAATGGGTAAGATAGATACATATATATATCCTCTATATTTATATGTATTAGTTGTAGTTGAATCCACTATTAGATTCTAGTAGTGAGATCAATCTCAGCTAATCTATCCATCAAGTGGGTGACAATTATACATAGTCTATATTTGTGATCTAGTAGTTAATCTCAAATAATTGTATGTGGTTGAATCAGCATGTAGTCAAAGTCATTGTCACGCTATTAGTCATTGGAGAGAGACTAGTGCCTCCAAAGTGCAGTTCATCTATTTATTTTCAAAAGGAAGGAATCTAGTCAAATATTTTTAAATGCCTGAAGTTAGGCGAGAGGAATATTGCCCAAAGTGCCCCAGAAAGACTAAGCAAAGTAACACGGATCTACTGTTATCAATGGAATTATTTATCAACAAAAACTCTTGATGATTTAATTTCAGGATAGAGACCCAAATTTGTATTTGTGGCCTCTGTCCTTTATGAATTACAAATTTTCTGTGAAAGGTGCTGGAGAAGCTAAATGCTATCCCAGCATTTAGGAGAATAATAGGCTATGTTAGGGGAAACAGAGAGAAAATTAGTGATAAGTGCTGCTTGTGATGTCTGTCTTCTATTAATAACAGGTATGAATTGCTGCAGCAGTGAGGGAGAACAGTTACCTGTCAGCCCCAGAATCCTCTACTGCCTGGGAAACGTGGCCACAGGAGTTGCCTGCTAATCACTAGAAGCACTTTATCTGATTGGTGCTATCAAACATTTTAAAGAGGTCTGTGTCCAGTAAATTTGCATTCTCATCATATCTTTATGAGTCAAGCGCCATGGAGTGGGATGCACTGGCCAAGAGAAAGGCGTAGTGGTTAGGATTTCAGTAAGTTGTCACACATTTTCCAAAGCCAGCCTCAAGTGGCCTTCGCTCTTATTTCATCCTTCCTAAAACTTTTGGTTTTTTCCACACCCATTTTTAGTACTCACTTAACCAGGAAATACCATGAATAAATATGATATTCAAGAAAGTAAGTTAAAATAGTCTTTTTAAACAAAAAAAAAGTAAAACATTACGTAAATCATGATGATTTGATATTTCTTCAAATTGTAACAACTTTGTGATCTGAAGTTGAACAATTTATTACTACATCACTAGGATATTAAGCAGGCCTTAATAACGTTCTAGTGTTTTGATAACAGCTTCAGTTTTCTGTGAAATTTCGAGATAGTTGCAAATTTTCTATCAGATCAGTTAGGGTCGTTGCTTTGGAATTTAAATCCAGCTTGCTATTGGATATATTGTATTTTATTTGCTTATTACAGAAAAAGATAGTTAAACCACACAAAGAAAAGTCTGGATTGCTGTTCCAATCCGTGTTACATCCTCCTAATAAAGCAATTTCAGACTTTTATCTATTTTACTGGAAGGTAAAAAAGCCTACAAAGCCACAGATTTTAAGTCTGAAGAAGGGAGACTGATATTACATAGTAATGTTGATTTTTTATGAGGAATAGGGAATAAAAGATTGCCTTCTAAACTCATATTTTGTGAATTAAGAGGGCAAAATACAGCAGATATTGATCTCTGCACAGAGGTAAACAGCAGTTGCAAATACAAATTGCTATTTCACAACACCATTCATGCAAGGTGTCCCAAGGAGCTTTACTTGGTATCATTATAAAACCAAAAAAACTGCTACTGAGCTAGATAAGCCTTAGAAAACAGATGTCTTTTAAGACGTAATAAAGTCAGAAAGCCAGCTGCTTGGGCACAGCCAGAAGCTGATACAGGATTTGAGAAAGGGAAAAGCATCTGTCTTTAAGTCACAATCTTATCTGGGATTGACAAAGGCCAGGTAATGGCTTGCTGCCAGCAAACCTCCTCCACTGGGATGGGGAATGGGGCAGGTGGAACAAATCTCTCAGATTCTCTCATTCTTCTCCAGACTGTTACCAGGGGCAACATCTTTTTGTGGTACCCAGAACGCTAGAATCATTAGGACAGGGGTCAGAGAGTCCAGTCAGGTCCCAAAACTGTGCTGCATCCCCTTGGCATTGCTTGGCAATATGTTGTTTGTACTAGAGAAGAGTTTGAACAGCCCTGCTCCCAGGCTGCTGCTGTTTAAACATTCTGTTACCGTCTTGTATGGGGTTTGTGTAATCTATCAAGCCAAGAAGGGAAGTGCACATGTACATAAAGGATTCTGTTTGACTGAATGAGGATTTCCTACATCAAATGAAATAGTACTATGCCTGTGTGGAAATGCATCAGATCTCTGGGAATCTTTTTTGACTGGTCTTTTTGTTATTTTTCTGGTCACTGAGGGACTGGTAATTTGTCCTACCCTTCTCCTCTCCTTACACCTGTCACTTCTCTCTTTGCCTTCTCTGTTTCCTTCCTTGTGCTCACATTTCTTTCTACTTAGGTTATTTTCTCTTAAGTAAACCTCAGTTCTTACAACTGACTGCGTATATATGTCTGCATTCTTTACAAAACAGGTTGAAATTAGTAGGTGATGGCTGGTCTACTTGTATGTCATACTTCCTTTTTTCATGTTTATCTTATCAGTCAGATGAAAACTACTGAGAACAGGGACTGTCTGTGATGAAGTTTTTAGACTCTGTGAGCACTGCTTTTCAGCTGGTCCCTGGAAATACATAGTACATTTATTATAGCATGTAATGGTGAGTCTCCTAATTAATATAATTAGTAATTCTGAGCTTTCAGAAAAATTAAAGCTGAATAAAAAATGCAAAGTATGAAAACAAAAAGAAAGGGCTGTAATACTTTAAAATAATAAGCTATTAAATTAAATAAGCTATTAAACAAAGAACTATCATGAATACAGTAAAAATGAATGATTTTTCAGGAAGGAAGATATTTTTAGGCAGTCACAGAAAATTATGTATTTGGCAAAATACATATTTTAGTCAAATGTGTGTATATTAAATATTGCACAGAAACCAAGCCGTTTCAAAATGCTGTTTTACAACAAAAAGCAGCTAAACAGTAGTCAGATGCCACCGACAGTAATATCTACCTATTATTAAGGATGTTTCAGAAAATTAAAATCCATTTGAATGTCACTGTTACCAAATACATATCTTGCATACAAGTTTTCCTAAATGCAATGGAGAGCTATGATGTTTACAAAGCCCTGCAGGAAGTGCGCACATTGTAATGGCTTAATGTCTTCATCCACTGGGTTCTTACATGAAGTAGAGAAATCACTTTTTCTGTGTACCTTTCAGATATAAAATGAAAGATTCTGCAACCTGTTCAAGAATTTGGAGGTGACTGAGTTTAAGCACGGATGTGAATCTCAGTTTCCTAACAAACCAAGGAGTGCCCTGTCAGTTTATGTGCTCTACAAATCAACCCATCATGTACTCTGCATGTCTAAATATCATTTGCAATCTTATTTAGCCAAAGCAAACATTTTTTGATGAATGACGCACATTTGTCTTTCATAAGGTGCAGAAACTTTCTGTGAGTAGTTCACTCACGAGGGATCTGAGATGACTGTGTAGCTACCTGAGACCATTGTTTTTTCCTGAACAGAGGACAGTTTGGAGGATGGGGTGATATGCAACATAAAACAGGCAGGGAATAAGATTAGACTGAATTGAAACCTTCCACTTGTTTTGTGAATATGGTTTCTCTTTGTGTCTCTTTGGTAAATCATTTAGCCGGGAAAACCCAGTCTGGAAGTAGATCTCTGTGTGGTGAAACCCTGCAACTTCTTGAGACTGGCAGTATGATCTGAGAGGAGGCAGGGCAGCCCTTGACAGCTAAGAGGTTGAAGTCTTCCTTACTGAACAGCTATTCTTCTGCAGAAGAATATCCTGTATTTCCTACCCATGTGCTCACTGCTTTAAATGTCTGCTTTTGAGAGGAATTAGCTTGGACACAGGTAGGGTAGAAACTGGTAGTCTAAATGTTTGTCTGGAAAAAAAAAGAAATGACCTGCTAACTCCAGGTGACAAAGAAAACTTCTCTGGATTTTGAGACAGGCTGTAATTAAATGATGGATTATTTCATATTTATGTATTATATGCAAATGTTTGGTCAAAACTCTTGGAAGTCTTTATAGGAAAAAGTAAGATTTATAAGGTGCATGTCAAGGGCTATGAAAAAGAACACTTCTTTTTTTGAAAGTGTCTCAGTCTTACTGCAGCAGAGGTGATGCTGATGGGAGAAGCGGTATTGTCAGATAGACCAGGTAACTCTTAAAACGAATACGGGAAGATGAAGGGGAAATAGAGGAACGTGAAAATTGAAGCAGACACAAAAAAGATTAATTTGAACACACACAAAATATGTTCTGCAAATAAAAAATAAAAGAAAGAGAAAGAACTGGATTAAGAGCAGAAGTGGAACAGATGAAATAGGAGGAAAAAAAGCCTTTGAGGCTAGAACACTACTTTGCCCTACCCTAATAATACAATATAATCTGTTTCAAACTGTCATTAGTTTCAATAGAATATTAGGATATTTGTGAGTCAGGCTTCAAAACCCTGACCTGTAACATACGTCTTTTAGGAGTCTGTAAAACTCAACAGCATCATGTTACGTGCTGTGGAGATTCATACACATTTCTAGGATCGTGATGACTTCCCCCGTGTCAGAGATTCTGACTCAGCTATGCTAAGTATGATTCAGCTGTGCTAAGTATAAAACTTAAGGCAAAAAACTACTAGCAGAAAAAATGTGGTATGAAAAAAGACCCTCTAGTATCATAAAAATTGAACTACTCTGTAAAATTATATCACAGAGAGAAAAACTTTCTTCCATCTTGTCTGTTCTTAAGATTAGCTAATTCTACTCCTTGAGAATCTTGAGCTCTTTAATGATATAGCCTTCAAAAGGAATACAAGTGAAAATTTCATTCTTAACAAGAAATTTCACACCCATGGTGTCCCAGTGAATCATCTTAAAAACAAATACAAACACTACATTTTTATCTGATTGGCTGTGATTTTGAATGCAGAATATCAAAGCCTGAAAGACTTTGGGATAAAAGAGCTATTGAGAAGGTCCAAGTAGGTGTGCAGCAGATGCAAGAACTAAGACAAGTGTGACCAGTACTGGAGTTGGAAAAGGTGCAGAGAGGAAGGTCAAAGCATAGGCAGAAAAGAGGGAGGAGGAGAAAGGAACCTGTTGGTGATTTGCAGTAGGTCACATTGCACAGCTGATGGCTGTGTAGCCTTAAGGATGTAATGTACCCCAGAACTTCCACAGTAGGAGCTTGGATAACCATTCCTAGGAGCTACGCCTGTGAACTGTTTCCATTGGGTTGCGATAAATCGTCACGATGTGATGTGTGCCAAAGGTCACCATCAGTTTCTATAATCATAAATTTGTAATAGGTTGCTGGTGGTAGGCAGTAAAAGACAACCAAATGGAAAATTAATGTCAGCATTTCTTTGTGTGTAGTTGGCTGACAATCTGCACAGCTGCTTAACCTAATGAGAACTTCACCTAATGCGTATTTTGGGTCTTGTATCTTTTTGCAGAAAACTGTTCTACATAAAGTTACTTGTCAATTATTGACCTATGAGTTATGTTTTAGGCCTTGTTATTTTCCAGTTGTAGGTGGTGTTTCAGTTTAAGTTTTATGAAAAGGAACCTAATGAGAGAAGCAGATATCCCAAGGCTGTTCTATAGTTTTTTAACAAAAAAAGAAATCTCTCCTTTTGGTAAACCCGTAGTATGACTTTAATTTCAGAAAAAAAAAAACAAAAAAAGCCAAAAAGAACCAAACAAAAAAAAAAACCACCAAAAAAAACCCCCTCAAGATTTGTGCATAAAACTAAGTTCCATGTAACTTTAAATGAAATTAAAAGAAGAAAGTATTCATAAAGTAACTCATAAAGTAACTTGCTACCTGGTATGTAATGTATGCAATTCCTTCATTACTGCTACAGATATACATTTCTTTGCCAGAGGGCAGAATTTTTTTCTGAGGAAACGTGTTTAGGCACTGAATCTTTGCTTTAAAGAGACCTTTTGAGGTCTTAAGAAGCAGTTTTACATTAGCTGTGGTATTATCTTAGCTGTGAAATGCAGTAATAGTGCAATTTTAATTAGCCTTTTAGAATGGTAGTTTTCAAATGGTAATCTACAAGAAGACTTAAAATCCTAAAAGAACCAGAGCTGCTATTTTAATTATAATGATGTCGTGCTTGAAGAATTGATACAAGCTAAGTGTTTGTCTAGTTCATGTGATTAAGCAATCAGAAAATCGCCCCTCTTACAGTTTGCATTTTGTGTGGGAATCATGAATATTTTAAGAGCCACTAAAAGTGGCTGCATAGAAACAAGCAAGAAGAAAAACATACCTCTTTTCACTGCTAATATCTATAACCCCTTTCTGTGATGTCAAGAACTTCAACAGTGATAGCCAACAAATAGAAATATTTCTTTGTAATTGCTTCTACTTCCGGTATGAACTGTGTTCTACACATATGAAAGAGGTCTACGTGCTGTAAAAAGGGGCAAGGATTTTTAGAGGTCCAGACAAGATAAACTTCAAGGAGCATGGTAGCTTTTTTTCCTCAATGCAACTTCAGAAGTCTCAGAAATATTTCATAAATATGCGAAAAAAACACAGTTTAGAAAAATAGTCACTCTTTAGCATACAATATTACTGTATTGCAATAATCTAATTATCCAAAACTGAAAAAATACGTTTAGTCAGATGAATGAGTGTTGAACAAAATATTTTTCAGAGCTGAAAAAGACTCACAGCCTCATATTGTAGCTGACAGAAATGAAAATAGAGTAAAAGATGCTCAGTGAAGCTCCAACACAGTGCAGTTTTCACCACACTGACAGCTTTAGTGCCTGTAAACAGATAAAAGAACAGCCTTTTTTAGTGCAAGAAACAAAAACTGTTCCACCTGTAAATAAATGGGGGATTTTAGAAATTAAATGTCAATTTTGTTTAATTCAAATAGCTATTAAAACATTTCATCTGTATGTATACAAAGCACAATCACCCCTCAATTAAAATCTCTTGAGAGATATTATTAGGTAGAATTGAGTTCAAAAATGCTTCTCTTAAATACAAAGTAGGTTGAATATATATACAAAAATCCCTCTACAGAAACAATGTAGACATGGGAGTTTTCTTGAAAGCATTGCCATCTGTATATAGTATATAGCAAAGATAGCACAATGAAGAAAAGCTTTTTATTCCAGAAATTCTGTCCTTTTTTGTGCTTTGTTTCTGAATATTGTTGGTATTCTTTTCAGCATGTCAAGTGCTAAACCTGAACCCAAGTTTATACCTCTTTTTAAGTTACAAAAGTGTTAAGTTACTTGTTTTAGTTGCATGCTATTCATTTTGTTTTGTGTGGAAGTTGGCATGTTAAAGTTATTGATTTAAATAGCAGCATTTAAAGGCAGTGCAATTTGCAAACACTTCCAGTAGCTAAGTTAGGACTTGGAAAGAATGTTGCAAGCTATAATGAAAATTCCAGTTTCTCTCACTTCTTATAATGTTGCCACATTCTGCATTCTTGATGCAGGCTGAAAATCATTATGCAGATTTTATAATACAATCACTATCTTGCCAGGAAGTATAGTACCATCATTTTAACAGCACAGCTTTTATACTGTACTATAGTTACTTTTTTTTCAGCAAGGTTTTACAAGCATTCTCACCTCCATATCAGGCCAAGGTATAATCCCCAACAGAAACTTTCCAAATAAAAGCAGAATAAATGGCAAGCTGAGTGACAGGTATAAGTACCTGCATCATGCAATCAGAAAATGACAGCAAACACTTGCATCCTAGGAGGTGCTGGGGCACCTCATTTTCTGCTTTTTTTCGTTTAGTGGACGACAATGGCACACCAAGCTGAAATCTTAGTAATCAGTCTCGTTTAGGCTAGTGCTTACTCCTATGGGATGCAAGACAGAAGAGCAACTGAGGACCAAACCTGATTCAGGGGTGCTCACAGCTGAAGTTCTTTACAAACCAGTAATTTAATTAATAATAGGCCCTTACAGAAGCAGATAGACCCATTTACACTCAAAAAATGTGTAATTCATATTATCTGGCAAACTGCACAAAAGCTGAAATGAGCACCCTTTCCTCTTTCTACATATCTGTTTTTTAGTGCTATTTGCCCAGGCTGGGTATTTTAAGACTAATGCACCAGAGCTGCTGACTCTGATGCTACAGTTACTCAAGTTCAGTGATTTAAAAGAAATATTTTAGGC
Organism: Machaerirhynchus nigripectus; assembly: GCA_013397975.1. Lineage (NCBI taxonomy): Eukaryota > Metazoa > Chordata > Aves > Passeriformes > Dicruridae > Machaerirhynchus > Machaerirhynchus nigripectus. The sequence continues at coordinate 481,710 of VZRQ01001134.1, forward strand.
ATGACTGCTGGAGAATCAGCCAGGAAGGGTCAACACATTTTTTAGTCCCCAGGAAGAAAGCAAGTACTGGAAGCTACTCTTGGGTTACCCTCTCCTGATGTGAGTGAGCTTGACCCTATAGGTTGCTGGGACTTTTGGGGTCATAACCTTTGTTCCATATCTTTGAGATCATATATTTTTTTTCTGTATCTTTGGGATCATATCCTTTGCTTTGCTGTGTTCAACACAAGTCTGAACCTTGCTGGGAGAAGATGACTTGCCTTTGAAGGTGCAGAGGAGGAAGTTTAGGGAATGCAGAGAAGGTCAGTGAACACTGGAATATTTTATGGAATGCACTGCTTCCGTGGGAGCCCATGGCAGACAAAATGCAGCCCCTGCTCTCAGTCAGGCTAAGGAGCATTCCATTTGGGTGCCTAGCCCAATGCTTCAGACAGGGGAAGCAAGCAAAGAAACCCCACAAACAAGTAAACTGGGCTAACTAAAACAAACAAATCCTTAAATCTTAAATAAAATAGTGGATTTTTTGTCTGAATACAGAAATTATAGCCTGCTCTCTCTGTTACTACTGGCTGCATTTGGCAGGGGTGACAATGGTTTCTGTAAGGCAACAAGCATAGCTGTGAATTCAGAAGGGGATCTCATTATTGAAAGTGGGATTTTTTGCTGTCAATGAATTAACTGGGTAGGAACTACGATTTGTTAAATTGGGTTCAACATAAAGAAATAAATTAGTTTGCTTAAACCATTGTCAGAGAAAAATACGTCATATTGGTTAAGCATTTGAACAAATGTAGGCTTGGAATGTACAGTTTGTAAAACACTATCGGTGAATATTAGTAAACTACAAACTGTTAATGTTTGTGCTTTGTTTTTACTTTATTTATATTTCTTTTATTTATTTTATAGCACTTTTCCAAAATTCTTTACTGGATCCAATAACTATTAAAATAATGGTCTGTGATTTTTTTTTTTTTAAGTAAACATAGCAAAGTACTTCTGGAAAATTAATGGTGAATTTTGTTTTTTAATATCTAAAGGTTTCTGTTTAGTAGTGCTTTTTTCTATCACTGAATAGAAACTGAGCTTCTGCAGTTTTGCAGAAAAATATTCAATAAATACTTTTGAAACTCCCCCCACCCAGCCGCCTCCCATTTTAGGTAAATAGTTACTTTGTTTAGCAGAAAATGCAGTTAATATTAGTTTTCACATTTCAATCGACTGGTTTGAGTGTATTTATCTAAACCAGTGCAGGTGGTTGTTTTACTGGCTGAATGGCCAGTCACTCATTTCTCATAGTCCTACTTAAGTAGACCCTTAAATATTGTTGTACAGCCTGTAGTGGCTACTAAGTCCCAGATAAACTCAGTCTTTCATGGGTCTCACTGAATCACAACAGAGTTTTGGTTTTGAGCTGGACCTTGGTGAACGTTTGGGGGGAAAGCAAGCTTGTGGTCAGAGACAGTATTAAGTTCTACTTGTTACCTTCCTGTGTAGGAAGACGCTTCTACAAGGAGTGTCTGTCTCTCTCAGGGTGGTTCTGGAATTCATTCCTCAGAGTCTCAGTATGCATGCAACAGTGTTGTCGATCATGAAGATCAGTTTTGTTAGTTAGGCGAAGCAACAAAAGTAGGTGTAATGACTGGTGATTCCATTCCAAGTCACAACATCCAGTGAAAAGCACCAAGTATTCACACCCTGATCTAGAGTTACATGAGTCCCTGTCTTGTGCCTGAATGAAATAGGTGACACAAAATTTTTTTAAATACTACTTGACAAATGGCTGACTATATTTGACAGATCCTTTATCCAAACACTAGATTGCATCATAGTGTTTGGGGACAAGTACTGTAGCCTGGCAGCAGCAGTGTGCTTGGAAGAGCAGTAGGATTATTGTTTCACATAGACCAAAGAAACATATTTTTTTCAATACACCTGATGAGGGGGAAGCCACCCTAAAAGAAAAGAATGAAGGAAATTATTATTTTAATCGCTCTGCTCCTACTAGGCAGAGAAGAAATTAAAAGTCACTCACTAATGCTGTTTATGAAGACTGAAACAGATAGGTAGGTAATCTATCAGATAATTCCTCAGCAAAGGTATTCTTTAGTACAGCAGTTCCTCAGATTAGAGGAACCTGTGAATCACAGAAAATGGAGAACAATAATTCTTTTCAGAAATGTGAGAAGAGGTTTTCAAGAAAGAGGATGAGAAACATGAGAAGATTGCAATGAAGGACTTTGTGGTCCCCCTGCTCAGGGTTTGCTTGAACCTAAACCTGATGCTGATTGACAATATACATATAAACCCACTCGAGTAGAAGTTATTCTTCAGTGTGCAGATTGACCCTACTTCATACATTCACTATGCTTCATCAGCCCTTTCCTGCCCATGATATTCATTTTCTTTTTTTCTTTCTTTAACCACTAACTAAAACTGAAGGGCTATGTGAAAACAGTGTCAGATCCCAAAGAAACCAGTCAGTCTCACTCCTTCACCTAAAATACGGGGAAAAGCTTTTAAATTCTGTTAATAAACCCAAGCCTTTTACTTTCTAGGCACACACTCTTTACTGAAGGGACAAAGTAAAGGTAATTTTTGGAGTTTGGATCATTAGAGCCTGTGTTCACTGAAAGACTGCTTGCAAAGCTCATGCAGCTTTCCGCTCCTTACTTTGCAAATTATGCAATCCATATTGGCTATTCCACTGCTGGATAAACTCCCCTTGTTGACCCTTCTGCTCACCAGCCTCCACCCCCAGATCTGCAAACTAACTGTATCTGCACTGAAAGGCTGATTCAAGCCCTCACAGCAGGGGTGGAATGTGATTAACAACTCATGAAAGCAGATCATCAACGTGGTTTTATTGGAGGGGCAAATTTGTTGAATATTTATGGAGCATAACTTGAGCCAATTGTTCAGAAGCTCCAATATACAAACCTCTAGAAGACTGTAAAGGAAAATGGCTGTCTCAAACTGAGAAAAGTCCCTCAAAATAAAACATTTAGCAGTTTTCTTCTGTAAAAAACCACAACTGTGCTCCAGTTCCTACAGCTGCAAGCAACATTAGAAATAGTTAAGGCAGACCAGTATATAGAGTGAAATCATAGGCCACAAAAATTTCTTATGTTTCATATCCTGAGGGTAACAGCATAAACACCGTAATGCTTTGCAATTATGCAATGCCTTTGAGCTGAGGAGCCCAAAATGTTTTACAAAAGTGGGTAAGAACTAAGCTTTTGAAAGACTTACAAACAGCAGAAGGGAGTCTTCCATGTGGAGCTATGTGACAAACTGATCATTTTTTCTGTGATTCTCTGGCCAAAATGAAAAAAAAAAGGCAACAGAAGATTCATTTGTGTCAATAAAAGTCTTATTTTTAATTTTTTTGGTGAAGATGAAGGTCACACAAATTCTTTTTTTCCATCTAAAAGTATTCTCTTTTATTTTGAAAATCAAACACTTTTTCTAAGATATCTTTTATTTAAAATGTTTTAATAGGAAATAAATAATGTTGTATTTTTATAAATAGTGACATGATTGACAATTTGTATCTCATTTTGAGGTCTTTTGATTTGGATACAAATTCATTCAATATTTCTCTTCTTCTCCTTTCTAATTAATAAAGCTCAGTTCCACTCTGCTCCAATTTATTTCACTAATAGTTCTACATCCTGAATTTGCAGCAGTAGCTGGTCCTGTATGATGATTGATGTAACAATTCAATCTGAAAGCAGCGTCGTGATGCCTGAAATACACTTAATTGCATTCCAAGCTGAGCCAAGCAGGGGATGGATGGAGTTTCAAGGCAAGGAGTAACTCCACGTATTAAGAAGCTATTAGTAATGCTAATAATAAAGGCTATCCATATTGTGAATCATTCTTAATGTAAAATGAAATATCTGAAATAATCGTTGTTAACATTCTTAAAGTCTGAAGCAAATTAAGCAATATGAAAGGAAAAAAGCCATGAAAACTTTGACTGAATTGTGTTTCATTAATATTTTGAAATTTTTAGGGATTTTTACAATATCTGTGAGTAGATGGGAAAATGTAAAAGAAGAAAAAAAGGGAAAATAAACTCTTTGGTTCACCAGTTTCCAGGAAATCGTTGTGGTTGGCCTAGAAAAACCTCAAGCATGTAAGTGTGACCATTCTTCTATTGTACTCTGGGAGTGCAACGTGCCTGTCTCTGACTGTAGCTTCCTCCACTTATAGAAATTTTATTGACAGGACCCTGGAAATAAGTCTGGCATCTAACATTTTTGAACTGAAGTTCTTAATTTAATTAAGTCTTTCCTAATTCTGAATAAATTGACATAGTCTAGGATATAGCTTTTGGTGGCTTATGCTCAAATAAGTTATTTGACCATGTAGAGCTGTCCACAAATTCTCCTCTCTAGACTTGAGTTTCAGCATAATTAAAGACATTAGTGTTAGGGAATCAATCACACCTTTTACTGGGGTCTAATGCCAGATGGAGGAGTTTATTCTGAACAGAAATTCTAGCTAAGGATTTGGCAGTGGTGAGTGTCAAATGCGGGAAAGACCTCAAAAGAAGAAGAAAGGAAAGACCCCTAACAAAGGAGCTGTCTGAAACAGGGAGAGCTTTCTACTTTGATTGTCAGTAATATGTGAACTAACACATGTGCAGATGTAACTGTACACACAGCCACACACTCTATTTGTACCCTGATTAGATTTTCATATGCATACTGAGATCTCAAAAAAATTTCTCCAAACCGAGCACCTTTTAGTGCACAGAGACAAAGCAGCAAAAAATACAGGCTCCAGTATAAGGAATAAACTTCTCAGACATTCTTGCAATCAACTTTCTTGCCATCTAAATGTCACAAAGTCAAGGTAAGTCTAATGACAATGAACACACACAGTCACTGAATCCTGTCAGGTTTTTATTCTTCAGAGTCTGATAATGTTAACACAGAAGGTTTTCCGTAGCATGCCCAACTTCCCTTGTCTAATCACATCTAAATATGACTAGACAGAGAAAATAATTTTATTTTTGACTCTAAGAATCCCTTTAAGATTTGGATTTTTGTCAAATGTATTGCAATGCTGTTTTCAGTCTGCAGATTGGTTTTCTCATTATAATGTTTTGATATAAGAACAATTTGATTTTTCTTTTTCCTCAGGCTGGCTGGTAAGTCTCTTTTCTGAGAATCAATCTCTGTGAACCATACTGGAGAATTCATTATTTGTGACAATATAAATATAAAAATAGAAAAGACTGGAATATGTTTCATTACTTATATTCATGTTTCAAAGAGTAGATCCATTCAAGATGCACTGCTTCACTATTCTTTTTGTGTAGGAAAGTATAATATGTTTGTGGTTAAATATCCTCAGAAGATTCCTCCTCTTCTTCTTTTTTTATAGCTTTGTTTCATATTTCCCACAGCCATGAAAGACCACACAAATAAAATACTTATACAAAATGAGCGGCACAGTATCACAGAAATTATCTTTGTTAATTTGAGCACATAACAGTTGTCAAACTTGATATTAATTTTTAATGTGAAATACTTACTGTCTCTTTTTCTCTTGACTTCAAGAAGTATAGGAGATGATGCTTTGTTTTAAAAATTAAAAAGGATATGCCAATAACAGTTTCTATTGCTCTTTATGGAACCAAAATTCTTCTGTAATCCAGGTGAAAAAATGTAGTTACTTACCTAAGAACAAAAATCTTTCCACTACATTCATAAGGCTTGCTGATTTATAGAGCAGGATAAATACTGTAAAAAACCCCAAGTATATTCATACAATTTTTTACAAAGTACCCTAGCTGTGATCACATTCTTTTTATATCCTGTTTCCAAGAATACTCCAGCAACTTTTTTTTTCTAGAAGAAACATGTATAAAAATAGACAAATATTAGCATGACTATTTCAGAATGTGTGTGGAAAGAAAAATTATTTCATTTTGTAAGCTTTTGTATATAAAATACATTTCCGTGACTCAATAACATACTTAGGCATATGGATTTTATCATTATTTTTGAAATTCATACTTATGGAGACGAGAAATAACTTGAAAGTAGTATATTACTCTAAAGTTTCATTCAGTTCTTAGAAAGATGAATCCCATATATGTAGATAAATCAGAACACAGATGATACTCTATTGGAAGGGATAAACCATTGAAACAAGGTGTCACATGAAATTTTTGCCTTCCATTCAAAATTAATTTAATTCTGAAAGTCTAAGTCTCATAACGGACTTGTAAACCAGATGCAAATTATGGTTACTTAAAGAGAAAATACTCCATAGTTAAATTTTTCAGAATTTCAGAATTTTTGAGCAGGCAAAAAAAAAAATTATTTATGACAATTTTTTTCATCTACTAGTTAGAAAATTATCCACTTAAAAGGAACAGAGAATCTTCTTTTAACTCATGATTGGTGACATCCAGTTTTTTTATATTTTTAGCATTTTTATTACTGTGGTCTTTTTATGCTTTAAACAAGAATATTCTGTTTGCTAGCAGATTCATTCTGGTTGAAGTCAGTGGTACCAGGGCAAGCGTAGGCCAAGACTGCAGATACGTAACAGAATTTGTCTGGGGGCTTGTCAGTACCTGCTCATTAGTTTTCATCCAATTCCTATTGAAATCAACAGAAAATCTTCCCATATACTATGGCTACATCTCTGAGCTGTGAAATCTGCAAGTTCCTTGTTCTGTGAAGCTAACACATACTTTAAAAGCAATTCACTTCCATGATAAGTTCATTACTTTTCTTGGTAGATCATTCCGTTTTTATCACATACAAACACTAATTAAAAATATTTTCTAAAAGTCATAGAACTATCTGTTCATTAATAATTTTTTGCACATTCTGTATTTGTACCAGACTCCGGTTCTTATATTCTTGAAAAAAAGCTATTAATTTGTACAGTGTGACAGAAATGATCACTCTCTCATGGCAAATGAGTTCAGCAATTCTTGTTATATTTAGCTGTGGGTACCATACAGNTCTTGATTTAAGAAGAAAAAGCATGAACAATTTTTTATCATTTTTGTACAACAGTGACAATTGCTTGATGTCATTCTCTTTTTTTGGTACGGATATGCTATAACTCTTTCAAAATCAATTGGTTCTGCAGCTCTCAAAAACTGAAGGACTCTAAAAATAGCCAGCAATAAATCTCTAGTGTTTAGTTAACCATCAAAATAAGGAAAACACTGAGCAGGCTGCTTAAAGCAAAGCAAGTACACTAACCGTGTCCTTTGGGATATTTTCCCATGATTTTTTCATACTGGAATTTTCAAGCTGAAATTCAAAAGCTGAGAATATCTTTTCTTATTTCTTCCTACTAAAAGTAGAATAAAAGCTTCCCATATAAGCATTCTCAGTAAGCAAAAATATATATAACTTTGTATATATAGAGTTCCAGAGTTGTGATTTTTTCAGACCTTGTTTTAATGTTTTAGATTCTGAACAGTCCTAAATGTTTTCAGCCATCGTATAATTTAACATTGAGTCATTCTACATTCCTAAAAGAAACCTTCTCTTATGCATGATTACATATTGTTAAAACGGATAGGTTAATTTTGCAACATGAATTTTTCATGGTAGCTGTTTTGCTCCTATTTCAGTCTGTTTTTAATGATATACTCAGTGCAACAGCCCTCTTATATACAATTACAATTTTGAAAAGTAACTAACTTTGGTTACAGCTATATACATAATCTCAGACTCTCTCCAGTGGAAGAGTTTGCATGGACATTTTTGTGTGTTTCTACACCCAAACAAATTTGACAGAACATGCCACACTACAGCCAGACAGAGTGGATCTGCATGATATATATGATTTAGAATCTGCTTTTACTTTTGCACACACACAGAGACACACACCCACACACACAGAGACACACACCCACACCCACACCCACCCACACTCACCCACACTCCCACACACACACACACAAGCACCTTTGCTGTTGCATTTTAAAAATTTTAAAAAGCCTTAAAATTAAAATTAATCTTAAACCTCTGGTCTGTTTCTCTGTTTTTACTTCATGTCTCTCAAACGTGAGTAGAGATAATTGACATTTGGTAGCCATCTTTTGTGTACTCAGCAAAATGGAAGGTTAAATTGACAGAGACTGACAAACAGTCATTTAAGATGAAATTAATGGAGCTAGAAGATGCTGTATAACATCCCACTTTAAGTCACAGTGAGAACAATAAAGGTTCCTAAAGAACAGTCTGTTATTATCAAATTTGCCAATAGGTCAACACAAAACTGCTATACAGCAAGGAGCTGAGAGAAAGAGGAGAGGTTAGGCAGACAACAGAAGCACAAAAAGCATCTGTGTTGGAACTTCTTTTTGTTCTACAAAGAAACAGCTTTGGATCGTCCCCATGGGGAGGATGATAGAGATAAGAAGCTCTCTGGTGGTAAGCATCTGGGATGGGAGGGAAGATCATAGGATATTGTGGGATTCTCTTTGTTTCTTTCTTTAACTGTGTATGTCTTTTCTGGTTTTTGAAGCTTGTCCAAACCCCAAGGCTTCTGAAGTTCTTGCATCACTCATTTTAACTTTTTTTTTTTATATAACAATGTCAGAGCAATGTGTATATATGTTAACACAGGAGAATATCTGTGTTGGGCCCCTAATTAGATTCATATTCATATTGAAATTTTAAGAAGTCACCAGCACAAATGAGTTACTGCAATGATTACTTCCCTCCTGATGGGAAAAGACAGCAGTTGTTGCACTATGTACTAGTCCTGAGCCAAGGATATCCCCAGATTCACGTTTAATTGAAGTTCAAAAAGATTGTGACATAATGAACTTCATTCTTCACTGCTGCCTTGAACAAACCAAGGCTCCCCCACTAAGTGTCAAACTGCCTTGGAAGATCCTTGCAAACTCAGTGTATGTGTGGTAGTGTTGTTTGAAATCAATTAATAGTCTTCAGAGTCTTTAGTACCAAAAGATATTGTACTTCACTGGAGAATGACCAAGTAAATATTGGAGTGTTGCCATGTAAGTCAAAAGAGAGAGAAACATGTTAATGGAGCCAATTTGCTGTAGGGAACTACTTTAGGGGGTGGGAGGAAAGAGTTTAGGGCACAAGGGAGCAAACCCAAACATGCCTTATATTTATTCAGCGCTGTGTAGGCAAATCTCCAGTGGCCTTACCTTTAATGCTGAACATTTAAATTTTTTTTTTTTGTAGACAAACAAGAGCTCAGTAAATATTCTATTTTCAAGGTCTCTGCTTATCCCACTCATCATGTATCCTTTGATCAGTGGGAAACTGAAGTAAAGGCGATGCTTTTGGGACTGATCTGGAAAGCAAGATAGTTTTATTTACATGAAGAGAAATAGACAAGCCTATGCTAATGAGATGGGGCTGTACATGGAAATGTTTAAGAGGTAACTTAGGAAGTGTTAGCTTGTCTGTATGTGAAGGCCATTCAGACAACTGTCTTTGCTAATAAGTATGAAAAAGAAACCAGTAAAGTAGTAAACTAATTATCAGCGTGGATTGAAAAGAAATCACACATTTGACATCTGATCTACAGGCAGTTGATACAGCAATTTGTTGAAATCTGTGTTGAAGAATACTATTTTTTTTTAGTATTTTTAATGCTTCCAGTGATTTCTATCCAGAGAAAAGAAGTTGCAATTGGAAGTCAAAATCCAATTATTTTTGTACTTGTTTCTATAAGAAATCAGGTCTTTCTCTGTCACTTGGTCTGACTTCCTGTCTGTTAATATGGCAGTTACTGAAAAATATCATCTTTTACCCCCTGAGACTTAAAAAGGTCAATGATTTCTCAAAAAGCCTAATTAAGTGTGAAATTTTGAAATATGTTAGAGTATTTCTCCAAATTAATTTTGCATTGAGATATGCAAGTAATATATCTTCATAAAGTTTGAACAAAAGTTGATAGATTGAATACAAAAGTAACTTAGAATGTCTCATCAATCATGAAAAAACACGTCAAAATCTTGCTAGTTTATTAAACCAAAGTTTTGTACAAGAATTCACTTGTATAGACAATTATATTCATAAAAGCTGCTTTCTGCTTAATCGTGATGAACAAAAAGATCTCAAGATTAATGCATTTCATTGGTTACTGTTGAAGTTAAGTGTTTAAATTGAATTTAGGAACATATTTTTATGGCCTGTGCTTTATACAGAATCAAATCAGCTGAACATTGTTAGATCCCAGCTGTTCTGCATTGCCGTTTTCCACTGGCTTACCTGCATTTTCAATGACCCTACCATATGCCAGGAGGGGCTTTTCTACAAGTTGGTTTCCCTATCTGAAAACTATAACTGGTTTGTTATGTCTGTGGGAGAATGAATAAAATCCAGTGGTGCCATTTGTTCAGGGTACAGCATATGTTTTTTGTTTTTTCTTTTGTTTATTTTTTAAATTCAGGATCAGTAGATGCAAGTTATTCTAAGTCATACCTTGCACAAATTTTCTCACTATCACTCCCTGTCACATCCCCACTGAGAGTAGCTGTAATCACTGGTCATTTGTCACATACAGTGACACGACTGGCTAAATACCAAAGTGATTTTCAAGATTTGAAGCTGTATGCAATGAAACTATTAGCTGTATAAATTCAAAAGCGATTATGCGTGCTTGCAAATTAGTGTGATCTACAAGTGCATGGGTCATAAGAGGTGATAGGAAATATCAAAAGATTAATTAAATGTTGCAAATGAAATACAAGATTAAATATAGGAAACCTGATAATTGCCATGTCTGCTTGTTGGGTGTCTTTTTTTTTCTGCTCTTTTTCTACCTTTTTATCGGTCCTCTCTGTCAATTAGATAATTTTACACCTTGATTTCTAATTTGGCTGAATTTGGCAGCAGATGCAGAACATAGATGGACTCTACCTTGTCTATTTGATTTGAAAGTGCTAAATATTGACAAAAAATGTAGTTATTTGCTTATTCATTGTCATCATCATAGTAAATACACCTCTGTGTGGAACCCTGATGCGTTTTGCACTTTTTTTTTGTTATAACCATACTTTTTCAAATATAATTTGTAAGAAAAGATGGTATATTGAACAGTGAATTTTCACTATTTTTACAATATTTTGTGATTTTTTTGTTTTCGATCAAGAACACTTTCTTGTGCTGAAAAGTGACCAATGGCCTTTGGTGAGAACCTTTACCAAAATGACAGGGGAACCTAAAATGAGAAACATTTTGACGACTGGCCATAAATAAGTTTCAGGATTCCAAAGTCGTATTATCTTGGCAGCTGCCCTGATCAGTTTAATTGGAAAATACTTTCAGTTGTGTGACTGAGAAAGAAGAATGTGACTCTGGACTGTAAAAAGGTTCCGGATTTGTGGTTGTCTTAGTTTTCCCACCATGCTCTTGTGCTTGGGACTTGTTAGGGCTCTTACACAAACTGCTTCTGTAAAATGCCTCCATATTACTGGATTTTTAGGAGGAGTGTGCACAGACAGGGGAAGGTGGATTCAGCTACCAAAAGAAACTTTTTGTTCTAATAAACACTTTGATTTGCTTAATCTGTAACCTACAGGGGAATACCATTCAGTGGGTTTTCAGAGTTCACATGATTCTGCATGTAATTACCTTGGTATTATAATTGCCTGTAACTGTCTATGCTGGAAATGATGTAAGTTTCTGACCAGGGGGTATGTTTTTACATTATTGCATTATTCATGTTTAAAACAAGTTGGTGAGGAGTATAACTGGAAAGAGAGAAAACAAGGAATTTAGATTAAAGCCCTTTATAGTAAAAGAATTTGGGTTTGGAAGATTTATTTTTGTATGGCAGGATTGTTATAAGGCAGATTAACACATTTCCTATCCTACAGAATCATTATTTCTGCTCAGAAAAAGAATTAAAATTTTATGATAGAGAGGATTTTGGAAGAAATCTTGACCTTATGAACAGTTCCTGAAAATAATGTGTTTTGGAACAAAACACATCATTGTGAGAGCATACGGATTCCTGTACTACATTGCAAAATAACAGTAATTCAGGGAATGATATTATAACACTAATCAGCTTGCAAAGTAGTTAAATGTAGTTTCACTGTGCTTGTGGACTGGTTTCCTCTGTTTTTCTGGAGAAGTGGAATCAGCTTCTTTAAACTTCTCGGGAAAGGTCATAAAATCAGTAAGATTAGAAATGTGGCTATTTCTACACTTGTACACTAGCAAAAGTCCCTGTTTTAATTACTTTCAAGTGATAATATATTTTAAATTATTTTTAATTTTTGTCACATATTCTATTAAAACTCACATCATAAATTAAAATAAACCAACTTCTAAATTATCAGCGAATGTTTCAATAGGCAATAGTTAGATTCTATGGAACGAATGAATGTGTTGATTCTCACTTGAAACACTACCATTTAATATTTTCTCCTGTTGAGCTCCAAATTATTTGTACCACATACAGCTTTTTTAAGCTTCATAATTCTAAAATCAGTCATTCAAATTCTGGAATGAATTAAAAAATTACAGCAATTTAAAAACAGTTAAACACCAAATTCTGAGAGAATAAGGTGGGGTTTTTTTTAAATCCTGATTTACCACCCTTCTTATGTTTTATCTTTCTATATTATCAGAAAGAGTTATCCATTCTCTCAGTTATTTTAAAGTTAAATGCTGATGACCGTAAGTAAATAAAAAAAGGATACAGTACTCCAACCACAATAAGAGAGAGGTATTTAATGTTTATTAAAGGTAGAATACATTTTTAGAGTTTATATCTCTGTGCAGAATATATCCCATTACCTGCTTTGGCAGTTACAGCAAAGAATTCAAGACTTGAGGGGAAAAGAAAGGATATGTTTCCTTACAAATTAATGATCATAATTTAAGTGCTTTATAATCTTTTAGAATAATGATGATATCCCTCTCATTTATACATCAAATATTTATTCTAAAATAAAACTTCTATTATGAATTTCCATTTGCCACATGTCCACAGAGGACTCAGTTATCTTTACTAACAATACTTGTTCTTAGAAAAGTTTCTTTTATGACTTGACTATGAACAGTATCTTATACTGAGCACCTGATCTGAATGAAGTAATTAGGATTGGTCAGAATTAGGCTTTGGACATGTACAAAACAATCACAAGCTCCCTGAGTCTCTCAAGAAGGGATAGTAGTTTAGGGGGAAAAAACCCTATGGAATTTTATAATAGTTTTAATGCTTTGAGACTTGGCTACACCAGCTTAGCCCACAGCATCATTCCTGAATATATTAAATTACTGAAAGATTTAATGACTGAGTGATGATTTTAGATTAAATTGTGTTTTATCACATTCATGAGTGTAACTGTGTGAGCATGCACAGAATCAGTTGCAAAGAGCTGCAAAACATGGCTAAGTCATCAAATGCCTTTTTGTTAGGACTCTGGTAAGGGATTTTGAAAAGAAAAAGTGTCTATGCTACACAATTGTCAAATATATGGCATTTTTTATTGCTCTTATTCTTTCTAGTTTGTCTTGCATTTTGTAAAGGCATTAGCAATGCTGTACCAAACTGATCACGAGCCAGAAAACTCTTCTAATGCGAAACAACAACAAAAAAATTTAAGTAAGAGAAGACAATTCAACACCTTTCTATTATTTTTTTTTAATTTTCTTTTTATTTTTAAAGAGGACTAGCTTTAACTTGTGCAGCAACCTTTGTGAGCTGATTCCATGCCTGAGTCTCCAAGACTGAGAACAGTGTCCACCACCTGCATGAACTGTTGACATAAAACAACAACATGCTTCTGCTTGGTCTGAGCTGCAAAATGCATGCTCACATTCTTGCCTGGCTTATTTAGTGACTTCACTAGATATGATCTTTGGAGGAAACCTTGTCTTTGGTTTTACTCTGATCATATATACTACCACTAATGTGAATGAAATGAAAGTGAAGAGTGAAACATGAACTTAAGCCCAATTTTTTTTGGACTAAGAGGCTGGAGCTTCTGGGATCCAGGGGCAAGTCTCTGCTTCATGTGAGTGATTGCAATCACTCCATACCCACAATAAATACAAATAACCTCCGAGCCACTCTAAGTTGTGCCTGGTAGCTTCAGTTTGCAATAGATAATTTACCACTAAAGAATACGGAGAGGAGAGGAGAGCACCCACGGGATGTCTGTTTTCCTCTCCTGTAATGCACTGCACTGTAGTTTAGCGGAGGCATCAGAAGGAGCTACAGTTAGTCAGTTGCTGTTATTTTCTCTCACTCATACACTGCTTGGGAGGTGTAAAAGAGCACAGACCAGACGAGAATCTGGCTTTCTCTTTCTCTTTTCTCTTTTTTTATTCCTGATAATAGTTCTTGAGAAAAATGCGTATTTGTTAAGTGAATGGGGGATGAATACAAAAGTATGCTGAGCATGACTGAAAGCAAATTGAAAGAGTCAAAGATACTGTTTTGGTGTGATTCTCCTAATTCAACATTTGTTCATTTGCTTATTGAAAATGTTATGAAGATGGAACATTCTTACCTATTTTCTCTGAAGAGATTCCAACATTCAATTTAGGACTTCAATAATACACCTTAAAATAGAAAAACAAGCAAATGTGCTTGTGATTGTTTTTCATTATTCATGAAAAGAAAAACTAATTATGAAAATATTTATTTGATGTTTTATTAATGAGCTAAATTTTATAAATTAGTTGCTATAATAATACAGTTGTATACCTTTCTGTCTGGTTCTAGCAGTTTCTTCTATTTATAGCTATGAAAGCTAAACTATAATGATGCAAACAGGGATGACTGATTAGCATAATGGATGTACTGATCAAACAATTTCTTCAGAAATTTCCTCTCTGGTTTCAATAACTATAATTACTTTTTTGTTTAAAGTGAATTGTGGCAGCAGAAAGTACATCCCTTTGGTGGCTTTTGCATTTTGTTTCAAGTGAAATGCCTGACAATCAATAAACAACATTGCTCCCCTTTGTTCTTCTGTATGAAATACAAGTGAATTTTCACACTTAAAATGTTTCACAGGAATTCAAATGGTAATCTTTAAGTTGTTTGGAAAAATAAACATATTGACTAAAAATTTATTTTCATGCTTCATACAAACCCTTATTTTCATAATGAAGTCTTACGATTAATATACAGCAAAGTTTTCTCTTTAGCCTAAACATTTTTTGTTCTTGAGAACTGATTAAACAAATAATGAGATTATCTAAATGGAAAGATTGTTAAAAGTAATAGTTTTTCAAAATTAACTTATGAAATTAAAACTGTACAGTTACTGATCTTTTCCCAAGTTGAATTGGGAAGAATGATTTGGGAAGAATGATTTATGTCTGCTTAAGCTGATGAAATCTGAATCCAGTCCCACCTATAAACCAAATGAGAAAGTAAGGATGAACCTAATATTCCTCTGAAACCTTTCTTTAAACCTGACAAATGATAAGATACAATTCAAGAGGAAAAAAAAAAAGAAAAAGGAAAAAACCCTAAAAACCATTTCTCTCTTCATAAAATCATGGAATCATTTAGGTTGGAAAAGACGTCTAAGGTCATTGAGTCCGATCTCTGACCACTCACCTTGTCAAATATTGTGGAACTGAAATCCATAAGGCCACCTAAATACCTGATTTCTTGCATTCAAAATGATGTTTATGGAATTCAAAAATGAGAGTACAAGAGAGAAAGTGACTTATTATTCCCACTGTGGCTTAGTTAGGAGGAAAA
This sequence comes from Machaerirhynchus nigripectus, assembly GCA_013397975.1. Classification (NCBI taxonomy): domain Eukaryota; kingdom Metazoa; phylum Chordata; class Aves; order Passeriformes; family Dicruridae; genus Machaerirhynchus; species Machaerirhynchus nigripectus. Next base: position 497,418 of record VZRQ01001134.1, read on the forward strand.
GATTTTGATTTCTACAGTTTGTTTTTAATCCCCTTATTGGTACAGTAAAATTACTAAAAATAAGTTATATATAATTTTTCCTTGTATCAGTCATGAATAAGCTAACCAAAATAATTTGGTGAGCTGGAGGTCGGGAACCACAATAGCATATAAAAGGATGATTAAATCCTTTTTGAGGCAGACTTCCTATACAAATGGGTTCCAGATTCTGCAGTATCAGATCTGTAGGTCCTTAATGCGAGCCCAATATTAATAATTTTATACCAAGTTGTGCCTTATGTTATATGAACTTCTTTTAAATGAATTAAATTGTTTTCATACGAACATAAAATTTGCCAAAAGCAGGAGTTTCAATGTCTGGTTTTAAAATCTGGCAGCTTATCCATTTACCCTATGGCCTTATGAGTTGCTATGAACCAGCAGCTGGTCTTTGCAAGTTGATCTGTGAAGCAGATTAAAAAATTTTGAATATAACATTTCTGAAAGAAAGCTCTTAATTTTTTCATTTTGTTTTAAAAAATAAAATGTCCATGGTCATCTTTCTGCTTCTGAATCCCAGATGAAGACAAATCCTTTTGGATAAGTTAGTTGGTAACAAAATTCTTCACAACAGAGGTTTTTTTTTTTCCTCCATTTTTGTAATTTAGTCTGGCTTAAGTTCAAGTAACTTCTCCATTTAGTTACCTTGAGCATCCTGTCTTTGCAGGTTAAGAAAGTGGTTTCTGTTCTTCTGCCAAACAATATGAACAATCAGGGTAGGAATATTGCCATCTTTTTAATGCTTGTATTCCAAGAGAGTAGGAAGAATTCCCAGGATATTAATTACTCCTGGCTGAATTGTGAATGAAATTCATAATTAGTTAAGCCCTTCAGTTTTCTGAAAACCTTTATTAATCCTACTGTAATGTTAACTGGAAAGCATAGTATAGTAGCAGTGACTGGAGTTCCATAGGGCTTTCTTTTTTACTAAAGGTTCTTCTTACTCAACAAGGATCTTTATTTAAACAGATAATTTTAAAATACCTATGTGATTAAGTGATGCCTACTGCACTCAATATAGTTCAACAGCTAAGGCAGAGAGGCACAGAAGAGCTGTGTGGTTTTTTTAGCTTAGACTTGGGCCCACAGGGTGACTTTTGGCTATTTACTTTTCTTCTCTGATCTATTTGTCTATTTACTTCTCAGCTTTCTCACCCACTGAAATTTGTGAAGTGTCCTTCTTTTGTGAAATGGTTACTAATCTATAGGGGAAAGGTATTAGGTAAATGAAAATTATCTACTCGCAGTAATATTCAGTGGCTTGAAGTTACAGAACCACATTTCAGACCTTGTCTTCGTAGCCCAGCTCCTACCAAACTACCATTCATTTTCCAATCATGTGTACAAGACAGGTGACCTGGAAATGTTTCTCATAAACCACAAAAATGTCTGCTGCAGTGTTTCTCACATTAGCTTTGAGGCTTTTCCCAATGGAGAGCACACAAAATCATGGTGAAGTAAACAGGAAAATGGGGAATACTGCCCTGATGAATCATAGTGTATATGGGTTCTCCTTCATGGTGGAAAGTCTTCAGGACTTCTCAATATTTTCTGGGCTACTAATTGCAGGAAAACTTAGTTGCTTTAATGGTGTCCTTATTTTCTTAGGTAAAACTCCGTATCTGTAATTATGTTCATACATAGATACACACAGAAGCACACACAAATATCTTGATGAAATAGTTCCTTAATATCAGAATTAGCTTTCAGATAGCAAGCAGAAAAAGTGTTGAGTTTTCCTTTTTAGTAGAACCCAAACTCCCAGGCTGGAATTCAATCAGGATGTTGCAGTTAAAGCTCTGGGTAGCTCTACCTTTCTGTTTATTCAGTGAGTCACACACATCTTTTTTTGTTTCTTGGTGGTTTTTTTAGGGAAGGGAGGCTGGTGGGGTTTTTTTGTTTTGTGTTGTTGTGTTGTTTTGTGTTAGTTTTTTTTTGAGGGGGAGGGGGTTGTGTATGCCTTCTTGTATCACGTCCTTCAGTCATCAAAGTGCCCGTAGCTCACTGATCCTGTTAGAGGAAATGTGAAGGGTCTTCTTGCTATTTAGATGCTAAGCATTCAACACTACTTAAAACACTGCCAAGAAAAAGACACACCCTTTTACATCTTACATTGGAGCCTGAGCACAGGCATGCAGAAGTCTGCTCATCAGCTCTGTCTGCAGTGGTTTGCGAGAGAAGGTTGCAATTCTTTCATTGCCTTTTAAACTGGAGAGTAAGCTATTATTAGCTTGTCTTGTAAGAGGTCATAATGGGGAAAAAAGAAAGGAGGTTATTAAATGCCTTGGCACTGATTTAAATGCAGTGAGAATTATAGGTGGTTAGATCATAATATTGCTGGAAGGGAATTCAAGAGGTTATTCAGTCAGCGTCCATTCATCTTCTGCAGGGCAGGGCCAATTACATGCAGGTAGAGTCTGAGAGACATCTGTGCAGCCTAGTCTTAAACACCTCCAGCACTGGAAATACCATAGCTTTCCCAAAAAGTGTGACCCAGGCTTTTCCCTACTGCTGTTATTAACGTGTATTTGTTAATATCTTGTTCTTTATAATTTAAGCCAATTGCTGGTTTTCGTATTCACATGAATATGATATTAGGTTAATTCCTTCCCCTTTCCTGAAATTTTTATTTAGGTGGATACTAATTTTGTTTGTTTTACATTTGTATCTCAGTTTCTGTCCTTCAGATTAAGCTCTTGTATCTATTCATTCAATACTCTGTATTAAATATTGCTTTAAAACCTCTCATATTTGTGACTCTCCTCTGGACTTCCTGACACTTTTCTTGAAATGTATTTCCTTAAGCTGGGCGCAAAGTTCTTCCACTTTGTCCTTACTAGTGTTGTCTAAATCAAAAGATTATTACATTTATTTTTTGTTTATATGTGGCAAACCAAGGTTTAGCTGGCTGATTGCAGAAGCACTACTCCATTGGCTTATGTTCTGCTGCTTATTAGGGTAACTACTATATACATCTCTCAGAGTGTTTTTTCCCACCCAATTATTTCAGACTATGTATTTATGTAGATGGCTATCCCTGGTAACTTCAACTTCTCTCTGTTAAATAACGTCCAATTATTTTTCAGGATGTATCTCCAATTTGTCAAGTTCAGTTCTGTGTTTCAACATATTTCTTATCCTAATTTCAGGAGTTCACCACCCAGTCTCTTAATGAAAATATTAATAAGTATGAGGATATCGATGCATGAGGAATAAAGCTCTGCAGAAATTTATTTGCCATCTAGGTCAGAGGGAAGCACTAAGAACCTCCACTTATCTCTTGTTCATTGGAGAAGAATTTTGTATATTTTCCCTCATTTCTGTACTCACAATTCAGTTTGATGTTCTTTCATTTGACAAATTGATTAAACATTAAAAAATGGCAATGGTTTTCATTGTTATATCATTAAAAATAGCCAGGTCACATACTATAAATTTTGTAAGAGCTTAACATGAAATAAATAGCTCAGGTGTTCTCTTCTGAGAAAAAAGTTGTTTAGTTCTAATGCCTTCTTTTCTGATAGTGAAATTAAGTAAGTTATTCCTTCTGTATGTACAAAGACAAGGTTGCAAGGAGGAGTAAAATATTCACACGAATTTAATTTGAAGTCCCTACTCCAGAACACAAATGCTGTAAGTGTACTAGCTTGTTTCAAGAATCATGTCTATGAAACAATGCCTTTTATGAAGGAACGGTGGTACAGAGAATGAGCTCCAGAGAAAATCCAAGAAGATGCCATAGAGTTTTTCAGTAAAAACAAACCAAAATTCCTCCCAAGTATTTCCACTTCTTTTTCAAAAAGGAGCCCAATGTGACCATTGCTAGTAGAAGTCTAGAATAAGAGCAGGGATCACTCAGAAATCAAAGGAATGGATGCTCTTTAACTAGACAATCATTGAATAATTGTACAGTTATATTGGCTATCATTTTCTGTCACATATCTATCAGCAAGATTTCTTCACCTGCACATTTAGTGATTACACCGGTTCCAGTCTTGGCAGGTATTCACTTCACTGTACATCATCTTGAAATGCAGTTACTTGCATGTTTTCCCATTTATGCATCTTCTCCTTCAGCGTTATGCTACGCCTCTGATACTATCAGGCAACTTGCTGTCTAGTCTACTGATTTCTCAGCTTGAAAATTGCCTTTTTTTCTTTTTTTGAAATGCAGTATCTGGCTGGGGTGAGCAGAATGGGGCTGCTGGAAGCAACTAGGGTCCCCACCCCATTTCTGGGCATGACCTTTGGGTAGGAATAGCTGGACTGGCTGGGGAGCAACTGATACTGAAAAAAGACTTTCTCCAGAAAAGTCTCAATGGTAGTATTTGTTGAAAAAGCTGTGCTTTTTCTAAACCCTTTGAACAGGGAAATCCTGCGTCAAAATACATCAAAATAACATGAAAGCATAATTTTTCAAAACAGATGTCTTCATAATATTTATTTAGGAACGAGAATGGCAATTATTCTACCAGAGTAAACATATATAGTTCCACTGTTTTATTTTCTAAAGTATTAGTTTGACATCCATGGAAACTAAATTTTATTTACAGTGTAGGTATGACAGCCTGTATTTTCTCACCATTGTTTTAAAAAATATATTCTGATTTTAATACAAGTCCCAATAGTCTCAACACCAAACATTTTCAATTTATAGGCCTTATATGTGCGTTACCCATACGTGCCTCGCCTTACATAAAACCCATTCATAAATTATTTTCGCAGTCCACTGGACTTGTCTGCTTGTCTGTGTGTCTAACTTCACCATGCTTTCAGCTCCTGGGCTTTGTGTTGATTACTGTAATTGGGGCCTTAAATTGGTAGGTTTTTTATGGCTGTAGCTGGAATAGACATAGTTGTGCGTAGGTTATATTTCCTTTCTTTGAGGTGCACATATTATCATTCCCTAAGTGTCTGTCTGGAGAAACAAGAGAAGAGTTGGGACACAGAGATGACACTGACGCAGTGGCCTTCATCTAATTAAGGGCTGGGATCGGGGGAATACTGGTTGTTTTTTGGTTTGGGAAGGTCACAAATAGTTGCTGAAAATCCCCATTCAGCTCAGCGGAGGCTTGACCTCGTGGCACATCATCCTGTTGGAGCAGCTGATGTGATATGTATTAGACAGTGAGAGAGGGAAAAGGGCAAAGGGTTAGTTTAGCCTTACAGATACTGCTCTGTCAGGGTCAGATTTCCCTGATGAAGCAATCGGTAAAGGTGTTTACCACATTTTGATGTTAGAGAATGACACAATATACAGAGCTGTCTTCCTCCTTTTGTGTGGGAATAAATAGGTTTATTCTGCTTATTTTATCCCTGCTGTGTGTGAATGCTATCACACACACTCCAGTGTTTATAGAACATGAGAGGTGAACTTAATGATACTTTTTGGGAAGTATGAGAACCCTGTAAGACCTGTTTGACATACAAAGGTGCCTGCATGTGCACACAATCTAAATATTCTTTCTTTGTCAGATGTGAAAGCTGTTTATTATTTCCAGATCTGCAGATAGGTTAGGAAGACAATCAGGTTGAAATGATCAGTTTTGCACCAGAACTTCAATGAAGTGATGGGCTACAGGTTTACCCTGGGCCTCTGACTACCAGCTGTAGAACTGAGTCTTACCACACTGTTGGGAACCAGATTCTTGAATTGTATTTACTGCAAGGAGAGGGTTCTGGGTGGCCCTTCTTGTGGTCAGATTCTGCCATCTTTCAACAGTGACGTCAAAATCTAGATCTACCAGGAGGCTGAAGAGAAAACCCTGATAATAGGCCATGATATGATGCTTTTGACTGGAGAAGCAAACACTTTCTAAGTGTGCTGTTTGATTACTGGTCCTATGATGACAGAAGAAATTTTTTTAAATGTGGTGTTGGTTTTGCCTGGTAGCAATAAATTATGAAGAGTTAATTATCAAAGATATCATGTATGTTTTTCTTGTACAATTTGATAATTAAATTAGAAAGCCTACAATTAAATCAGGGAATTAAGAATCTACAAATGGAAGGTGTTGCCTTCCTTTTTTTTTTACCCTTCAGGTGAGATGATTAGGTTTTCTACTCAATTTTAATCACAGATAGAGTTATTGACTTCTTAATTTGGTGATGTGAATCAATTCAACATAGCATAGCTTGGATTAATTCTACTGTAGGTAACTGCAATATACCGATACTTTTATAATAAATATTCTTTTTTTTTCAAAATTGTAGAATTTTATTGGGCTAGCTTCCCAGTAAAAACCATTTTAAAATGCTGAAGATAATTTAAAACTGGGAGAAGGCAAATATCAAGAATTTAAAAAATGTTTTAAATAGGATTAATTTTGATTTAAAACTCCTACAATATATACCACAATTTTGATACCATCACATACAAGATGATAAAAACTTGTTAAATATAATTCCTGCTTGAGTCACTTCCCCATTCTAGGTTAGACACAATTTCTTTATTTCTTATAAAAAAGCTATCCTTCAATGATGGGGTTGCAACCACTTTATTGCTATTTTACATGATACAAGTTTTCTTTAACAATTATTTTTTCAGCAAAATTGAAATGTCCTCAGAGTCAGAACTAGAGGTGGCATAATTGTAGTAACTGATTTTGCTGACTTATAAATGAGGTTTTAGTTAAGTCTATGTATTTAGTTAAGAGTATATAGTTAAGTCTATACTTTTACAATTTTTTTCCTTTTTTTCTCATCATAGTATGTATTACGTGACTCTTCTACAAGCATATGCTCTACTACCACTTCTGCTTCTCATATTTTTTTTATAACCTGAGCTATAAAAGAGCATGACTGGTGTCTTGGTTTGAGACAAATTTGGATGAAAATGTTCAAAATGAACATCCTTCTGTTAGAAGGCAGATTTCAGCAGCCCCTCCTCCACCAGGTTCAGAAAGAAATTCCTCAGAGGAAAGTGGGAAAAACCTATTTATTTAACTAGCAAAGTGCAGGCAGGCATGGAAAAAAGAATTAATAATGTTAAATAATAAAACCTCTCACTGTGGAGAAGAAACCTGTGTGCATTTCAGAGTCCTTTCTGTGGGTGTGGCTCTGCCCTCTCCAGAGCTGGGGTTTGGTATGAGCCCCTCCTGGCCACGGTGTGGGGCCTCCCGGTGATGTTCCAGACCAGAGCAGAACAGTCCCAAGAAAAACTGTCCTCTGCTAGCAGGCTAGCTAAAATGCAAGGAGATTTAACTCTCCATCTCTCTCCTGAGAAAAGGAGCCGAAAGCCAGGAAAAAACAGGAAGGTGCTTTCCTCGGCTCTGCAGCAGCAGGAACGCAGGGGAGTGTGTGTGTCCTTGAGCACAAACTGCTCTGAAAAATTCACCTGGCTGCTCTCCCCCCTTTCCTGAGAAACCGTTTAAAGACACAGGAACGCACAGGATTCATGTCTGGCATAGGGCAGACCATAGGGAATACAGTATCATACAGTCACCCCAGGACAACTGTTTCATGTTGCAATCAGTAGGAGATAATCCTATCTAATTCAAATTTCACTTTGGGTTTCTCATTCTCTGGTGTCTTGAATTAAGTATATAAAAGAGCAACCTCATATAATATTCATCTACTCTGTCATTTTTTTTGTTCCCATCTCCAGAGTTCACCAGCCCAGCCCAGTATTACCCTCACGTTGCAGACTTTTAGATAGTTTTCCTGCTTCCTACTAGATTAGCTTGTGAGACTCTTTTTTCTGTGCTCAAGTTCCAAACATTTTTAATGGACACAGTCAGTTTGAAATTTTCAAGAGAATGTTAGGATTTAACTTAAATGAAAGCCTAAAGCCCTTGCAATGGCTATCAGAGTGGTCGAAACAGACTACAAAAGGAGACTTTTCAGATCACAAGGATTTGCACTCCTGACCTATCTTGTTTTGCGTATATCCTTTCTCATCACCAACTGTACTAAGACACAATCTATTTTATAGGGCTACATAAGCATGGAGACGTGGCTGACTCCCTGCTGTGAGTTGCTTGAGATGCTCTTTTCTTCCTGAGCTTGTTGCTCTCTCTTGGTACCTATAGGGAACAATTAATTCTGAAGAAAGAAATTAAATAAGAAAAAAACAGTGAATGTCAAGAATGAATTGGACCAGACAAACTACGAGCAACCAGACTAAGCAGCCAACACAGAGAAACAGGATAGATGGAAGCTTGCCAGATAAAAGAGGAGAAAATGATGGAAGGCTGGAGAGACCTTGGCATATTTTTACACCTGCCATGTCCCCCATACTCTATTGTATTTCATTTTCACATGCATTGCAAAGTTTTGTCATGTGCTACATGAAAGACTAGAAGTGTCAGCATTCTGAGGGTTGTGGTGATGGGGGTGCCTGTGGGTTCTGTTCTCTTTCCATTTGCAGCAGAAGTACAACACTTATATTGAGACACTCCTTTTGATATACTTGCAGAATAATTTTACAGGTTAAATTATTTATCCAGAACTTTTGAGAATATTATGAACTTATTAATTTGAGCCCCATGGACACATGAGACTGACTCAGCACTCTATCAAACTCCCTTGTCTTATTTCCAGTCATGTACATATTATACACAGATGCAAGAAGATTTATATTCATCTTACACTACAATATATAAGTCCTAAATTTGTAGGAGGGGGGTGTATGTTATACATATATAATTTTAGCAAAGTCCCTGAGGGAGTATCTTTCTTGAAATATTCCACTATGGGAAGAGAATTATTTTATTCATAACATTAATTGTCTTTGCAGTTCTGTTGTATTTTCCTTATTTCTGTCAACAATGTACTGCTGATTTCACAGTCCTCATCCACAGAAAACCTAATGAGACCTTTGAGGATACCCTCACTTCACAAAAGTTGTAATGCAGCCTTTCAGTAATTAATTACAATTTCATTTGTTTTTCTCCCCTTCATCACAGACCAAGAATCAGCCATTTACTTGCCACAGGATTGCTGTGAGCTATCAACCCAAATGTCATGATGGGGTGTGTCATGACAAGGAAAGGCCTCTTGGACATCTCCGTAGAACTTGGCTTTTTTTCATGGCAACTTCTGACAGCTATTCTCTTTGTGATTCCTTGGACCTTACCCCAGATTACTGGCTGCTCCCTGTCATCCTATGTTTAGTAAAAGATCAAAAATATAAGATCCTATCTAAGAATCTTCTGAGGTGTAGTAACTGCCCTTGAACTGGAACTGCACTGTAATCCTACAAAATATCTACCTTTCTGTACATGATAGTCAAATGCAAGGGAAACTGCTCTCCCTGTGCTGTGCTTACCTTTACCAGGAATGGACAAATGATACAGGTGGAAAGATGGAAACCCTAAGTTGAATGTGCCATCTTCGAAGCACTGTGGTGTCTCATGTAAATGAAATGATTTGGGGTTCCAACCCCAAAATACATAACCATCTGTAGAACCGCCTAGAAAAATGTGGGCTATATCTCAGAGAAATCCTCATGTTCTAATTGTAGTTTTAATGTTTATGTTAACACAAACATCTGAATCATGTGCAGGCTTTTGATGCAAATACTCCAAGATGCTTTGTGGGCATTCACAAATGTGTACACCTGCACATGAGCCTAACACATGGTGTATTCTGCAGCATAGCTTTTCCTGCTCTGTGTATTGTCAGGATTCTTGATGAATTTGATCACGTGTCATATTCCTGTAGCTATGAAGTTGGCTTCCCTCAGAAAGCTCAACAGTCTTTTCACAGAATGTTCCCTAGTCACACCGGGAGCAGATGCACAAGCCCTGTGGAGAAGAGACATTATCCTTAGTAGTTCTGCCAGAAACACTAAAGTGACACTTGTTCTTTTTTCAAGTATGGAGCTGAGTGCATTGTCATCAGAGGATTCAGTGATGGGCCAGAAATCAAAGGTATAAATTTTTAAAACTAAAACATATGTTGAAATAATTTATGTCCAGACCCAAGAGCTCAGAAAGGTATAATTTAAAAATTATATTATGATTAAAAAAAAAATGAAGACATTTATTTGCCTGAAACGTCCTTCAGTGGCCTGTAAAATGTTATATAAGAAAGTAAAATAATTGTAGATAAATTAATTTTAAATTCTTTCCAATGAGGATACACAGCTCAGTATCTTTGCTTTCAAACTCTACTCATTTCCATCGTGCAATGGTGCTGCAAAATAAAGCCCATGCCATCTAGTGAAACCACCCATGGAAGGGACCAGCAAAAGAAATCAATCAATAAAAGGGGCCTTTAGCTAAAGGTCAGACAAAGTTGTAGTAGATTCCTGTGGAAAAATCCCCGGGGATTTTGTTGTAGTTGTAGAAAAATCCCTGGCAATTTTTCAAGCAGCTACTAAGAAAATTTGTCTTCTGAGATGATGTTTACTACAGGTTTTACTGTGCCTTCCTTCACAACCTGTGTAGGCTTCAGAGATCACATAAAGTAAATTCCAAATGCAATGCCTTTCCACTTTGTATATTTGTAATAATTTTGCTCAGAAAAATGGTGAACTCTTGAGGTGATAAGACCATCACTGCAGTCAGATGTACTTAAAATAACTTCAGTGGTACAAATTTCTTTGAAAGAAATTTTAAAAGCAGTTACTATAAAACAATAGCTTTTTATATCACATCCATCAACATCAGTTTTTCTTTTACACAATAACATTCTTACAGACTGATTTGGCACTTGGACACATTGTATACAGCTACATCTTCCTGTGTTTTATATGCAAGGCTACTGAAATTCTACAACTCTTTCTCATTCCCCTTCCTTTCAATGAATTAATTCCTTTCCTAATATTTAATCCATACTTTTCTTTTGTGGAATACTTCTTTAATGCGATAGGCTCTACATTTGAATTGGAATTGGAATATGTCTTGATAAATAAGAATAGAACAGAATTGACTAATAACTAGGCTACAAGTAGATGCCTGTGAATCAGCTGGTAACAATCTTACTGTAATGACTCTTTTGAGTTTCAGCTCTTTCTGACATTTGATCACAATAGACTTTAGCTAAAAATGTCAGCAGTTTAAAGCAAAGCCTTTTCAATAAAAGAGGTCTTGTGGAAAAATAAAAATTAGGCTCCAGAAAGGCAGTTGCTGCAGCTCACCTGGAATACAAAATTGCCATTGTTATCACTGCTTCCTTTGCCATTGGAGTATTTTATAATAGGAATAATATATTACAATAGTGTTAAAATCTAGAAATTATACTGGGTTGTTCCTGATCTCACCTGAATACTTCCCTGCACAACTGGAGCCGTCAGGTTGACTTGCCATTCATTATGTGCTGTGTTTCTCAGACATTGCTTATAGACAACTTCTGTATCCCACCTTTTTTTTCCTTTTGTTGTCCTTTTGTTGTCCTGATTCTACAGCAAGACCGGATCGGTTTTTAAAGACAAATGAGAGAGAGAGAAAGGCAACAGTATTTTCTGGAACTGTTCACTGAAGCACTGTTAATTAGGGTAGCTAAATCCACAGCCACCATGTACATAATTTTCACTGAACTAGATTTTTATAGACGCTTGCCTCAGTTTTTTTTTTGCTTTTAAAATTAAGAATGTTCTTTTATGTATAATGGGTCACACCATCTACTCTGCACTAATTTTTTAGCACTTCTTTCCTGTTACTATATTCTTTTTAAAGTGGAATATGGCATGAGAAAGGTGAGGAAAGAGTATTTAATGAAATACTATTGTGGGGCTGAATTTATGATGTGTACAAGTATGTTCCTTCCCTTCTTAGTCAGAAAAATCAGAAGCTAACACAAGCAGGGCTTTTTCTGAATATATGGCACAGTCAGTCTCCTGTGTGTGCACATTTGGACTCTGAGCCTTTCCATAATTTATATGCTTATTGCAGCTTGTATTTTTCTTGCAGCGTATCCATAATGGATGGTAAAAAAGTGAATTGTGATACTTTGTTTTTAGACTAATAATTGGAGAAAAAATAATATAAGACAAGCTTAAAAACATGTTTTGCTAATGTCCATAACTTGAGAGTAATACAAATTTTGAAAGGCCTTTTAGTTTTATGATGAATTAAACAATTCCACTTTTCATGATTTTTAAGATTGTCCCCAGATGAAAGTAACCATAAAAATGCATGAACAATTACTGCACAAGCCTGTGTTTTTGACTGCTATGTAAACCTCTATCTCTAATTGGAATGGCCTGCACTATTTTGTTATACAAATTACAAATGACTTAATATTTTATTTATGCCTTGCTTCTGGCATCAAAAATTGTAATTTTACGAGAAAAAGAAGTTGTATTCAGACTTCTTTTTAAGCACTCTTTCTACCCCTATCACTCCATTTCATACCTCAACGTGGTCTTTGTACTAAGTTTTGAGACAGTATTTGTCTCAAAGCATTTTGGGTACTCTTTTGGTTTTGTATTCAAAGATACATACATATGGGATGTTTTAGAGCTGCTTTATAGTAATTCAGCCTTTTTTCATGGAGTATACTAGGGCCAAAAGAGGTGACAGCATAATACAGGGCAGAACAGGGATTAAAATAGATTCTTTCATAATCTATTTTAGTCACTAGTGAAAAAATGTCTTTTGGCAGAGCCTGATTTTTGTATCAGATGATCTCTGATTAGCACTTTTTCCCCTTTCAAGTTAGGTGTGAGAGCATTACAGAGGAAGAGATGTAGCTTTGCTTCTAGCAAATGGATTGAACATTAGTTACTGGAGGATGGTGGAAAAGTTATTAGTTTCTGCTGTGCTATTATACTTATACATATGTTTCCTATGTTCTGTTTACCACTTTATGACATTACATTAAAAGACGACAGTGTAGCAATCCAATAAATAAATATTTAAATATGTCTTTCTAAATGCTCATACAAGATTGTTCACAATAGTATCAGAACACCTCACAAAGGCTGTTTCACTTGAAGACAATTAAGCAGGTAATTATTTTCAGCTTTGTCAAAATAAACCGCAATTTGGAATCTGTGTGAGCTTATTAAAAACTCATCATATTTTGGATTGGAAATTCTGTTTATTTGGCATTTTTTCCCTTACTCACTGATGTTTGCAGCTAGTGCTGGGCTTGCCTCACCCAATTCAAGACAAAACTCCCATTAGAGTGAGATTGATGGACAGTTGAAATATATGCATTAATTTCTCTATAGACAAAAGTCTGGAATGAAGAACTGTATACTGCACCTGATGGTAGTCTGCTCATGCCACAGATGAAACTAACATAGTGAGTGCTTATTAAGGTCAGGTTTTTGTTAGACTTTCATTTTACTGTGTCCTTATGTCAGTCCTCAAGTTCTATGAAAGTGTTATATTTTATGTAGAAAGCATTTCAGCAGGGGTATCCAAATCAGTGCTGTTAAAGTGGTGAAGGAGAAGGGCACCAGGCTTATTGTGAAAAGCCAGAAAATATAATTCTGCTGAAAGCAGATAGTAGCTACTAACGTGTGCTTTTATCTCCAGGTTACAGATGTGGGAAGAGTACGTCTTAGTGCAGTACAGCACTTCAGTTCTGTGGCTGAAAACCAGACAGTGCAAATTAAAAGTAGCTACACACACTGAGTTCTTCACTGATCTAACAAGATTTAGTAACCATAATAGCTCTTAGTTGACCTAAACCAAATACTAAACCAAATAGACCTAATGACATTGTTTCCCTTACTCCCATTCCTATTCCACTCACTTTTACTATAGTGGGGAGAAGAAGGGAGGTGGAATTAGACCTGAAATTTATGGTCTAACATTTATCTCATAAAATGCTTGCTGAAAAGTTAAATAATGAGTAACTATTTTAGGTTTTATTTTGTTTTGGAAGGGGGCAATGTTTGCTTTTCCTACCACTTAAAAGAAGCAGTGACATAAATAATATATAGTCTTGCATTCCCCATAATCTCCACCTGTAAGGCATTCTGAAAGGTGAAGAAACACATGGCATCCTTCACAAACTGAAGACACCTCTCAATATGGGAAATGGGATACTGTCTCCTTTTCCTATTCTGTAAAGTAGCAATGCAAAACAGGATTTTGTTCGTAACGATCACTAATTTTTATGGGCTTCTGGAAATGACACATTTTTATTTGTACATAGTGAGCTAATTATCTCTGTGATAGAGATATTGTTGTGTGTTTGGTCCACTGGCTGTGCAAAAAAAGGGGCTACTTTTTTCAGGGCATGGGCTCACTCCTTTTCTCTGGCATTATTTTATGCTCTAAGAAATGTATTAAACTTTCAGCTTAAGCTTCTTCCTATCACCACTAAAGCTCCTGTTGCTAGTTCCATTCTCCTTATCTCCTTTCATTTGATAAAAGGGAAAAGGAGACTTGGGGACACAGAGTAAAGGCTTGCTCACTGAGCTGGAGTGGCTCTAAGCCAGGTCAGGGGACAAGAGCAAGTGATAATGACTTTAGAGATTGTTTCGCTCCTCTGTCTCATCTTTTCTGTCTTCACAACTGGAGCCAAATGTATCTGAATATAATGCCAGTTGGGTGCAATACACTCAAATTTTCATAAACATTTGTGTTATTGCATTTAATTTTAAGTATGATTTCTACATTTCAAATGATTACTATTAAAGGCAAGTGAATTTCAAAAGGTGTCCTCTGATCAGCTGAGGAAGGTGTGCAATTAATGTACCATGTGTGTAGTAGCAGTGACAGGAACAAATTCAGAAAAGGTGGCAGAAACTGTTAGGTATTCAGAACTTGTCATGAATCTTAAAGTACTCAGCAGTTTTCAATGATCAAAGAAATGCACTTTGTTTATAAGTATAAATGAAAGAACCTTCAGTCTAGCATGAAGGCAACTCGTTGCTACGCTATGACAAGAAACCCCCCAGCATTCTGGGGGATTTTTAAATTAACATCCTGTCTGGTGCTGAATGTTCCAAGTACACCCAATTGGTGAGTAGATATGTGATAATATACCATTGATCGTATTACAATAGGTGATGTCAATATAGGGGTGCAGTGAATTGTTAAAAAAAGCTACCATCTGTCAATTGCTTTATTTGAATTTTCTAGCTTTTATAATTCTGTTTGAGCCTCCTAGATACACAGTAATTAATTTGGTTTTTTTCTGCTTTTTTCTCTTATTTGTCAGACAGTTTTCTCTCGTATCTTTCTAAATCCTGGTGTAACTGAATTTAACATAATTCTGCATCTTAAACATCCTCATTTGTACAGAAAACTTGCTTGTGTTGGAACTACTTTTGGAAAAAATGCAAAGCTTTTAAAATTTTTTTAAGCTCTTACTCATTGCTTTCTTGGTTATTCAAAACCAGGTTCTATCTGTAAATTAATCTTAAAAAATTCTGCAAAATGTTAAAATATAAAAATTTACATTATAGTGCTAAGATTGCTAAATTTTAAAGAATATACTGTAGATACAGTTGTAAAAAATTAAATGTTTTCTAGAGTAAATGTATGTTTAGGATTTTCATTAAAGACTTTGGGTTTTTTTAAAGGTGATGACCTTACCAGGATTACAGTACTGCAATGAATTTAATTGCAGAAAGAATTTTCTTTATTACTTTAAAAATAACAGATTTTTCATATTGAAGTTAATAATTCTGACTGTTGCTACTGTATGAATAATCTAGTGCAGGGTAACAAACCTCTCACTGAAACTTAATGACTTCACAAGAAAGGTCATATGGGTCTTGTTTCTGTGGAAGGATCTCATTGTTCCTGCAAGTATCCCAATACAGTTAGAATTTTCCTCCTTTAACTCTTTCAAACTCCTTTTAGAAAGCTTTGACTGCATTCAGTTTCACTTAGGTTTTTTCATTCTTATGCCACTTATTATCTTGGTCAACTAAACCTTACTCTTTGATTATATGGATCAGCTTGTGGTAGGTCCTAAGATAATGTCCCTCTTCTTGGAAACCTCTTTTATCTGCATTTGTGTTCTTCATTCCTGCTGGCATTCATAAACAAAATAATGTCTGACAGAACCAGAAGTGGGCCTGCTTTAAGTACCACATGCTTCCCACATAAGAAAATAACATTTAGACTTAGTTTTGTGAATCTATTCCTAAAGATACTTTAGCTCTGTTTGGAAGTTTAAGGCTTTCAGAATATGGGAGATATCGAGCCAAAACTTCTGTTTTTACTATGCCAGATTTAACTACCCAAGAAATCTCTTCTGTTATTACTGCTTGAATAGTTCTAGAGTGCTCTCTACACATCTGTGAAACAGATTGGAATATTTGTTTTGAAGAAGACATGGCAGTGGATGGCAGTTTGCAATATAGGAACCTCGGAGTCAGGTCTCTGACCTTTCTTGCTCAAAGACATGATCTGCTTTGCACAACATCTCTGCCATCCTTGATCCTAACTCCATGAGACTTTCAGTCAGGTGCCATGGGGATCAGCCAGCTGCTGCTGGGTGGCACATTCAGCACAGGAGGAGTCTCACAAGCTGGGGTGCAATTCCCTGTCCCCAGCAGGGAGCAAGGCCAGCCAAGGGATGGCAGCTGGAGTCAGCCAAGACTCTGCATTGCCAGGCACATGTACTGGAGATTTATTAGCACCTTGCTTCTAACAGAAATTGCTGTACTTAACAGCATGTCTATTTTACCGTAAGATTTGACACAGAACATGAAAGTCTTCCTATTCATTGGCTGAAGTACTTCAGGTTTCCTTTTCCATGTTAAGATCATGGACTCACTTTTCTTATCTGCATGGTCCTCTGCAGTTATGGAACATTAGTTCAGGTTCTTGAAAAACAAGATCTTCTTTTACCATCTCAAATTTTTTCCATCCCATAGCCCAAGGAAGATTTGAATCTCAGCTTCAAAGTGTGAAGTAGTAAAGCAGATGAGCTAAGCAATGATTTTTATTGAAAGGAAGAAGAATAATTTTTAGACTTCATACAATATGACAGTATTAGTGGGCAAAATATTTTTAAAAGAAATTGTATGTGGGAAACAAGCTTCCTGAACACAGCAATGTCAGATTCATCTAATCTAGCCTTGGGACTCTGTCACTGAAATGCATAAAAGCCCAAGCTCTGAAAATATTTCTGTGAATAAAAGTGATTAAGTTGCTGCTGTAATCTTTACTTATTTGCGCGAAAGCTTTTAGTCTCATATTAACAGCCATAGCAGTCAGATATTTTACTGATAAACAATTTTGTTTTTCATAGCTACTTTGTCAGGATTCACTAGTTCTGTGAAAATAGTATTTGCCTGATCAAGCAGCACCATAGGTCTGTATTTGGGAAGCACAGCATGTATGATTGTACTGAGTGATTTACATTTAGCACAGAGGGGTCAGTGAAGATGCAGCTAGTGTCTTAGACAAGAAAAGGTTGATTTGATGGAGGAGCAATATCTCAAAATTCGTAATGGGAGAAACTTCTACACCTATTTTCGGAAGCTTCTCTGAATCTCTAGGTGTTCAACTTGATAGGAGATGCCAGTCCTAAAATTGGTTTAACAGTTCTTTTGAGGACAAGAGTGTAAATTGGCCATACAGGCCGCCCACTAGCTGCAGCAAGAAATGGCAAATAATGTGACCTGAGGACTTCAAAGATAGTGTCTGACTCTAGGATGGCAGTAAAATGTTCATCTCCAGGCTTCATCACTTAGTGTCACAGGAAAAGTTAATGATCATGAGTATCTTTCAAACCTTTCTGAATACTTCATAATTTTAGTCTAAATCCAGAAGACAGCAAGCTATATCTTCATATGCACTGAGATTGATTTTCTTAGGCATGTATAATGATAAGCATTAGATTTGTATCAAGAAATACACCTTTAACTACTTTTGAGTTTGTTTTCATGGCCTCAGTATCCTGCATTTTGAGACCAAGGTCTAGGACTAAGTAATAAATTATCAATAGGACTAAGTAATAAATTATCAATAAATTTTTCTGAAAAAATGTGTATATTTATTTGAATAAAAAATTATGGTGAGTTGAGATAAGCTTCCTTTTTGGAGATGAGATAAATATTTTTCTAGGTCATTTTTAACTTTGCCAAAATCTGCAAAATTTTTTGTTATTTTCCTCTGTGTTTCAGTACAAAGTTTTCTTTAGTAAAGAAATTTAGTTTCTTTAAAATTATAATTATATATTCAAGTTTTTTACCTTGAATTTTTTTTTTCTAGAAAGCCATTTAAGTTTGAGAGGCAAAGTTAAATGAAGTGCTCTGAAATCATGGAAGCAAAGTACTACATTTAGATAGAGTTACTATCCACTGTAATGAGATTTCAATTCAGTATCCTATTCAAGACAGAGGCAGTATTTGAAAAATGAGCTTTCCTGGCATGTGAATACTATTTCTCATTGAATAGTAGTTATGAGATCAGAGACCATTTAATATTCTTTTTGTTTATTATGCAATTTAATGAAATACCCCGAACTAGGAAGGTCTGAATGCCAAGTGATTTTGTTTGGTTCTGAAGACTTGCAGGTAGGGTCCTTCTAAGCACTAGTTTACAAAAGAAAAAAGAGTGTTCAGTGGAATTGCTCCTTATTTTCATTGTGATATCGAAGTATCTATACAAGTATATACACATACACAAACATATATACGCCTGCATATATGCTTGGAAACCCACATGTAAGAAAAACTACTTACTGTATATGCAAAAGGGATTTATATCTAGCACGATTGACAGATATTTTGCATTTTGTTTTCTGCTAAATGGACCTATGGTATCCATTCTTGATTAATTCTGTTGAGATTATGATCAAAAGGAGGATTACTAGAAATTACTTTTCACAGCAAAACAATGAAGAATTACACATATAGAATAAATTGGTACATGCCTTTTTCCTTAGCCCTTATTGAACAGCCTGAGAGAAAACATGATATGAAATAAAACATTCCTGTGTATCCATTTCACACCATTTGCTGTTTTACACTTTGTACCTCTTAAATGTGAAAACATAGAACAGATGTCTTATGAATTATGTATATTTCATAACAGAAGACAATTGTCACATGTATTTTGATACTGAATAATTCATAGATAATCTGCTACATCTGCAGAGGGACTGATCCACTCCTTATTGTAAGAGACACTTAGATAATGACATAACCTGGCAATGTGCGCTTGCAGCCCAAAAAGCCAATTGTGTCCTGGGCTGCATCCAAAGCAGCATGGCCAGCAGGGTGAGAGAGGGTATTGTACCCCTCTACTCTGCTCTGGTGACACCCCACCTGGAGTGCTGCACCCAGCTCTGGGGTCTCAGCACAGGAAGGACATGGACCTGTTGGAGTGAATCCAGAGGAAGCCACCAAGATGACTGGAGGGATGAAGCACCTCTCCTACGATGACAGGGTAAGAGTTGGGGTTGCTCAGCCTGGAGAAGAGGAGGCTCTGAGGAGACCTTATGGCGGCCTTCCAGTACCTAAAGGGCACCTGAAAGACAGTTGGAGAGGGACTTTTTACAAGGGCAGTTAATGACAGGACAAGGGGTAATGGCTTTGAACTGAAAGACAGTAGGTTAGATTAGATATTAAGAAGAAATTCTTTACTGTGAGGGTGGTGAGACTGGAAAGCATTCCCAGAGAAGCCGTGAGTGCACCACCCCTGGAAATGGTAGGATGGGGTCCTCAGCAACCTGATGGAGTGTCCTTGCCCATATCAGGAGGGTTGGTACTAGATGATCATTAAGGTCCCTTCCAACCCAAACCATTCTATGTTTCTGTGACCCTATAAACAAACAAACAAAAAAAATACAGCACAAAACCATGAGTAGTTGGTTTTTATTTGCCCTTGAGATATTTTAGGCATCAGGCCTACTCAGGCTTTTGCTGTCAGAAGTTTCTGGGATGAGTAAATCTCTCTAATAAAAACTTCAGGCATTTCTTGTGCTAGCTGCTAGCATAGGGAATTTTCATAGGTTTTTTTTTGAAAGAAGCACTTTTTTTTTGGGAAATATAGTGTGCTGAAACTTATGTCAAACTCTTGAGCTTAAAGAATAAACATTCTATACCACCATTTCGGGGTGTAATATGCTCACCAGATATCAAAATAAGGGTAGAAAAACTCACATCACAAATGCAAGGAGAGCGTTTCTATCAGTAATGTGGAAAAAAGCCTGGTAGAATACTTGAAATGTATTTGAAATGATATTTGTCAAGTAAAGGATAATTTGAACTTGTCAGTACATTCCATTGGGAATGAGAAAAGAAATCTCCAATGTAAAATGAAATGTAATTTAAAAAAATCCAGGAATTTGTATTTCAATAGAAATTAGATGTTACTATGTTGATAAATATTTTATACAGAATTTAACATGTGTCTGAAAAATTATCAAATAGAATATTATAAATTAAGGGCATCTTCAGATGATCAAAAATGATTGTCACCTGAAATGAAAAACTCACTTAAATGATTTTGTGTGCATTTAATTTACCACACTGGCAATCTTTTCTCCTTCTAAGTAAAATGGAACAGTTGAATTCTCTAGACATTTGACACATTTAAAATCTTTTTTACTTAGCAGAGGGGACAGTTGATGTTGTGCTCAGGCATGCAGTAACTTCATTATAAGACATGGAATTAAAAAAAAAGCAAATGTAGGCAGACAAGACTTGTTTTATTCAGTATTTGTCTCTAAGTATATTGGAAAGAATTAGACACACAAACAAGTTGAATGCCAGGAATTAAATAAAAATAAAATACATTTTCTGCAGAACGCAACTTACAATGTAAAGTGTACAGCAATAAAGTATCAGAATAATTAACTAATTTACAGTGTGCATTTCTTTTTCTAACAGAAGAACAAACATGGAAAAGATGGTAAAGCAAGGTATTAACTCAAGATGAGTATTAACTTTTCAGACAGTGACTAGCATCTATATTAAAGGCAATTGCTTTTCATTACATCAAGAATTTCATCGCATACAATTTTTGGTTCTGAAATGGGACAAGAATTTCTTTGCAGATATGAGAAGCAAGTCATTAAGCTGCCAGAACTTTTGAAAGTTTGAAAGAATTCTTTAAAATTTTGACATGTAAGAAAAAAGATATTGAAATAAAAATGGTTTATATTCTGAAAAACTGGGTACAGTAGTTTCATATATTAAAATGTGCCCCTATTGTTTTTTTTCTCTTTCCTTAACCTTTACCTCTTACTTGATTTTCAATACCAAGTGTGCCAGTATCATTCTACTAGTAACTCCTACTGCCCTTTTAGATTGAAAAGTAAAACCTTCTGAATTCTATCAGTAACTTGCCGAGGTAGAAACTACATTAAATAAAGGCATAGTTTCATTAAAACTTTTAAGACCTAATTGCAAATAACAATAGGAAAAACCATCTACATACACGGAATTCTGGTGTTTTGTGTCTTGCAGAGACTGTTGTTTACAATCCTCCTGTTTTAGTGAGAAAGACTTGAACCAGGTGGAAGATCTCTAAGAGTCAAGCAAGCTCATATAAAAGAAACTGATGAGCAACTGGTAGCAAAATGAGGTTGTTGAGGTTCAGGGATCACAGTTACTCAAATATATCCAACATAGTTTTCTCCATTCTCCAAGTCTGATCCAAGGCTGAGAAAGAAGAGGATGTAGAGAGGATAAATGAAACAAATCCACTTAAGACTACAGAATATTTGTGGGACAAATCTAAATCCTTTAGCATTACTGTGTTGGGATTTGTATTATCCCTGACAACTGCAGCTGGATAACAGCCAAATCAAACTAAAATTAGGTTGAATACTTCAAGGATAAAATTAGCTGCTGTATACATTGTGGAAAGTAGTAGCTAAAACAATGAATACAAGCGCAGAACAGATATGAAATTTGATAAATAAAAGAGCAAGATGGTATAAAGTAATTGTGATGTGTATTAAAGACCTCAGTTTTAAACCTGCTAAAGAAAGCCTGAAGAGAAACATTTCGTAAAGAGAAAAAAACCAAGCAAAATGAAAATTATTGGACCAAGTAGTTGGGCTAAAGTCAAAAATTTCTAAAATTTTGACTGAATGTTCAAGAATTCAGTATTCTGCACAATGATCCAGTAAAAAACCAAACACTTTTTGTTCCTGAAAACCTCTAGGCACTTTAATGAGCAAAAATATTTATGATCCTAAATGACTGCTGTTAATGACTTCATTATGGTTGAGCCAAAAATTATCTATGTCACACTGAAGGCCATTTTTATTTTTTGACAATTTTCTCTGCCAAATTCCCCATCTTTTTATTAGTTTTATGGTTAGAGGTGTATCCTACAAGTTGAAAAATTGTGTTTTCTACTGCTTTAAAGTGTTTAAAATCCTGCTTCTGAGGTTTGTAAATAAGGAGGTCTCTACACCACGGTGGAAGAGGAAAAAATCCCATCTCTCCTGTTGCACATATGCAAATGTGGTACTAAGAATCCAAAATTCATTAGGAAAAAGTCTTTTTCTTAATGTATAAATAAACTTTGATGTATTAGAGTTTTGCCTATTTCTTCTTACCCTTTTGTTGAGTACCACTGAGAAGATCCTACCCTTGTCTTCTTTACTGCCGCCTGCCAGATATGGTTAAGATCCCCCTGGAGCCTTCCCTTCTCTAGGCTGAACAGTCTCATCTCGCTCAACCTCTCTTCATACGACAGATGCTTCTATCCCTTAAACATCTTCACAGCCCTTCTGGTGAGTTCATGTCTTTCTTTTATGTGGAGCCCAGAAAGGGCCTCCAGACGTGCCTCATCGATGTTGAGTAGAGGGGAAGCATCACATCCCTCGACCTGGGGATGCAACCTCTGGGATGCAGTTGTCCTTCTTTGCCACAAGGGCACATTGCTGCCTCAAATTCATCTTGTCCTACAGGACCTACAAAGTTCTTTCTGCAAAATGGAATTTCACTTGAGTGGGAGATCCAGGGCCTTAAGTATTTCAAAACTTGTCATGACTAAATTTTATATACTTTTCAGTGCATTACTAAACCCCTTTCTTTTCACTTTCAAATATTTTATTAAAACAATGCTTATTTTAATGGAGAATGTCTCTACCGAGTTATGAAACTAAAAATAATCTCCAAGTTTTTTAAGAAATTGACCATTTCCCCAAAAAATAATGTCCTTTACTGAACTTTTAATGCATTCATGGATTACAGTATTATTATCTCATTCATAGTAAGCCCATTCCAGCTTTTCCTTTTTTTCAGGAACAAAAGTCAAATGATACCAAACAAGGAGAGCGCTTGAATTCTTAAGAGAAATTATATCTGTACTTATAAATTGTTATTTTTACAGTACTAAATAAATAATTAATATCTAAAATATTTTACTTAATATATAATAAGATAAATATGTAATAGAACTAAATTAACAGCATACAATAAAAAATAGATATTTCAAAATGCAAATTTTTCATGATCTCAAATGGAAATATATTTTGTTATAAATTAATAGAAATTTATTATTATGCATTAATATTTTAGTGTATAATAATTGGTTAGTACTACTAATCCTGATTTGATTATCAAGAACTTATAAGGAATACAAGTTGTAATTATAGTTCCAGCTGGGGAAATAACATTCCCTTAATTTTCTGTTTTGTTGCCAATAATTAGCTGCTTTGAACAGATATTAAATAAATGCTTCACTTATGCTGAGGCCAAAGCTTAAATCTAGCTATCTACAAGTAGTTTTGGTTGAAATAATTTCTAGCTATGTGTTAATATATATTTATTTTCAAAAATGATAAAACCCAGTGACATTCTGCCTATAGATTCAAAAATATAAAGTTAGAAAAACATTGTTTCTGCTTAGTGCAGATGTTTTCCCTGTGTAGTACCTGTAGCACTGCATCTGGCAATTCTGGTAGTCTGGAGTGAGGTGTAAATGCTGCATTTGTAGGGACTATAAAGTGAAAAAAGCCTTAGTATGGAACAGGGACTAGAAAGAGAAGTGCTTTTTTTGTTCTGTATTTATTCTGTTTGTTCTTGTTTACAAATAAGAGGAAGGATTATCAGACTGTTACAGGTTTTCCTGCTGGTTTTGCAGCTTTCTGAAAAGAATCCTTGTATTCTATTTATTTTATACTACTGTGGTGGTTTTGTCTGGGTTAGAGTTAATTTTCTTCGCAGTGGCTGGTATGGGGCCGTGTTTTGGATTTGTGATGAACATAGGGCTGATCACACAGAGGTTTTTCTTTTCTTGCTGAGCAGTGTTTACACACTATTTTACATTTTCATATTGCCACACTGGCAAGGAGGCTTTGGGTGCATGGGTAGTTGAGAAGAGACACAGCTGGGACAGCTGACCCCAACTGCCCAAAGGGATATTCGGGCCATATAGCATCATGCTCAGTATGTAAAGAAGGAGGAAGAGGGAACACCTGGAGTAATGGCATTTTGTGCTGTCTTCCCAAGTCACCAATATTCATGATGCATGCCTGGAGATGGCTGAACACCTGCCTGCCCATGGGAAGCAGTGAATGAATTCCTTGTTTTGCTTTGCTTGCGTGTGTGGCTTTTGCTTTCCCTGTTAAGCTGGTTTTATCTCAACCAACAAGTTTTCTAGCTTTTAACCTTCTGATTTTTTCCTCGATTCCACTGGTGGGGGAGTGAGTGAGAGACTTCATGGTGCTTGGTTGCTGGCTGGGATTAAACCACAACAAGCACGTAGAGAGTTCTACTCTGGTCCAGGCCAGCCTACTGTCTCTAAGGTTCTTCCTCAAAAGCAGATATTGATGATGAGGTAGGAGCATTGGCTCTCAGCCATGGGATCCTATGGGGTATTCCTGGCTGATACTGGAAGAAGAAGAATGCTAGTAGAGGAAGCACATAAGAAGAGAAAGTTTTGCTCTTTGGGTGCATGTCCCAACTCCAGCTCAAAGCAGGACAAAGCACGGGGTGGGGGTGGGGGAAGGGGAGAGGAGGGAAGAGATAAAAATCATAGAATTGTCGAATCATGGAATAGTTTGGGTTGGAAGGGACCTTTAAAGGTTATCTACTCCGACTCCTACCAGATAAGCAGGGACATCTTCCACTAGATCCAGTTACTCAGTCCCCCATCCAACCTGACCTTGATATCTTCCACCTCTCTAGGCAATGTGTTCAAGTGTTTTACCACCCTCATTGTAAAAATCTTCCTTCTATCTTATCTAAATTGATCCCTTTTTAGTCTAAAATCATTACCCTTTATCCTGCCACAACAGGCCCTGTTAAAATGTTTGTTCCCATCTTATTATTATGACCCCTTTAGACACCCAAAGGCTAAGGTTTTCCCTTAGGTAGCCTTTCTGCCCCCTGGATCATCTTTGGGGCCCCTGTTTGGGCTTGCTCCAACAAGTCCATGTGTTTTCTGTGCTGGGGAACCCTGAAATGTGTTTTGAAGTGCTTGAAAAAATAAACAGTATTATGTAATTTCTGAAAAGTTAAGGGTCTTAAGGGTGGGGTTTTTTCTCAGTTGATTGTATTTTTTTGTTTTGTTTTTTCTAAAGAAAAAAAAATTAAAATCAGTTTGATCCAGCTCATATAAACTTCAGGTATCAACTTTATACACACTATTCATATAGAATATGCATAGAAGCCACAGATTGTGATTTGAACACAAATATATTTGATGAAATCACTAATTGCTTTCAGAAAATCAGATCAGTCCTCAAAATGAAAAACAATGGTAATTTTTTCTTCTTAAAAAAAGTAGAATTTTCTTCATTATTAGAGAATGTGCCATAATTTTTGTATTTCTTCTAATATTACTTCAAAATGAATGTGACCACTTATTAACTTGTGTATCTGTAAGACAGACTGTAGAAAAGTTTTATTTTCTAATTTAGAATACAGATACTAGTTGAAATTTCAAAATGACTTCTGACACAAACTCCAAAACAACAATGTGAATACTTGTAACAGCTTTCAAACACATAGATTAAAAAATTAATCTATTTTTGCCACTCGTTCCCTTCCTGTTGTTTCTGTTTCGGCTTTTGGCATCCAGAACAGAAAGCTGTACCTGTGTTTTGTGATAAATGAGATAATACAGGTATGAACTCTAGCAAGAACTGGTATACATATAGTATCCTGTAAAGTGTCAAAGTTGTTACCATTAATTTGGCACTTTAGGAAAGGAAGTCTTTTCATAACCTGAATAAGAAAAAGGTCAGAGTAAAAAAGAGTGAGAAAACTCTTATAGAACCATCTGATTTTTTTCAAATTATAATATAGTAATGATGCTGCTTACTCAGATGATGCCTGTAAAATGGAAATGAATTGTTTTTTCTAAAGGTCCTTTCTGAACTTCAAAAGACAAAATGCAGCCAGTTTGCATGTTTTTAAACAGATGGAGTACAAATATCTCACCATCTCCTTTCCTCAGTTTTCGGATTACTGTTTCTAGGTATTTGGCCATTTGCCATTGTAATGAGAATGCTGGAGCTTGGCAGTGTGCCACGAAATTGCAATAGAATATATTGTAATTGCTTTTATGGGAATAATAGTGATCACGATGAAAAACACACTTTGAAACTACTAAAAGTTGGGGCAACATTAATTTCTTTCTCCCTCTTTCCTGTCTGTTTTTCCTTCTAGCTCATTTTTAGGACAAGAAACTAATTTGTCTTCTAGACAGAACTGTTTTCTAACAACATGCTCCATGTAATGAGGTGAGGCATAGTAGTGCCAAAACCAGACTTCAGTTGTATCCTTTGGACACTATTTGTTGCATTATGCTTTCTTCCAACACCTTCAGAATTCTGCCCACATGTTATAATATAAGTAAATCAGATGGAGATACGCTGATTTACAGATTTTCGTTTTTTCTGGGGCATTTAAGAGTTTTAGCTGTGAAGCTGTGAAACAGTTACAGGTTCCTATTCTACATTAGTACGTATTACAGGAGTCCATAAACCATTGTCTCTGGAAGAGCATTTGGACCATGAGAGCCGGATACACATAGATACAAAATTAGATAAATGTTAGGCTTAGCTAAAACCAGGTCATATTGTCAGCTGGTAGACCAAAGAATTACTGTGGTAAAACTTACTTATTTGTGTTTCTTAAATTTTAGACAGCCTTTGCCATCTTATCCCACACTCTGGCTATGTTTTAAATGACAGCATATGTAAACAATCAAATAATTTTCCAGGAAATGTACTGCCCAGTGGTACCATTATTCATAAAAATCTAAGGCAAAACCCCCACTGGCCTCAAGGCTTGTCCAGCCTGCACAAAATAAGATCTTGGAATGGAACCTAACAGAACAGCAGCATGCCCATGCCCATGTCTATGTGGAGGTTATCCAGAACGCAGAATCAAGCCCTTCACAGTTTTCTGGGGTGGAAGGACAAGAGACAGCAAACACTGAACTGAGATTCATGCTGGATATAAGGAACACCTGTTTTGTTGTGAGAGAGTCAGATGAAGAAGTTGCCCAGAGAGGTTATGCAATCACCTTCTTTGCAGGTTTTTGAGACCTGGCAGGATAAAGCCCTGAGCATTCTAATCTCATAGCTGACTCCATTTGAAGCAAGAGGCTGGATTAGAGACCTTCTGAGCTCCCTTTTGAAGTGGCTTATTCTGTGATACTAAGATCCTACAATAATTTCTGAAGCAGGAAACTGTTCACAGAAGCCCTCTTCTATAATTAAAAAAAAAAAAAAGAAAAAAAAGTTCTTAAATTTTATAAACTCTCAAAAGATTTTCTAAAGTTATACTACACAAACATGGATTTAATATCATACCAGACTGTATTTTTTCTCCATTTAGAAATCTTTACCCTTCTCTCAACAGGAAGTCTCATAATAGAACAATTAATTTAGAAATGCTAAAATTAAAAAAATCCTGGTTTTCCATGCTAATTAGATCTTCAGTAAAATATCCCAAATAATGGATTTTTTTTTTCTGGGAAAGAAATTTTATTTTATTATTCTCCAACTGTAATAGTTCATCTTTTAAAGGTTACCTTTGCCTCCAAACCTTGCCTTGCTCACATCCCCAGACCATCATGGGTGTGGACAGAAAACCACTAGCATTTCTTGTTTCACCTAAGTTCAAAGACTGTTTGTTATGATATTTTGAAAAGCAAAGATTCAGTTTCAAGGTTTCTGCTAGATTCCTTTAATAAAATTTAAGGACACAATTCATTAATCAGTCACGTACTAGACAATGCATAGTTTTATATCTGGCATTTGCTACTGCACACCTCAAAAGCAAGTAATTTTTTTTTTTTGCTTTTGGTATTCTTGAAAGTACCTTTCTAACTGAGGGGAATTCCAGTTCTCCAGGAGGGAGAAATTTTGTAGTTGAAGGAACAAAACAGAGTTGGCAGGAATGAATAATTAAAAAAAAACCTCTCTCCTAATTAGATAATGCATATTGTCTTCTCAACTTTTTAGAAATTTAAAATTCAGTTTGTGAAGTGTAGGCTAAACAAGGGTTGGTTGCATAAACAGAGTAAATGTTATAGCCTGCTGCATCCAGAGCATTGGCTGCAAGCCCTGTGGTAAACTCCCTCAGTTAGAAGTCTGACTGTGGGAAGATAGGAAAAAAATTACAGGTAATCTTTTTGTTTTCAACATAACATAAGAACATCTGTGCTTGGTCAGATCAGTAATTCTGCTTTAGACAGTGGTCAGTAACAGGAATGGAGTGTAAGAGACAGGGAAACTCTAAAATATACTGCCTTCCTTTTTTTGCATTATTGTTTCCTGGCAATAAGTGGGGCAGAGCATTCGTGTCTTAAATGTTTCCTTCTATCTAGATCACTGCAGTTAGCAACCATTAATAAACCTATCCTCTTGAACACACTTTTGCACACAAAAAGTTACTGTGGCAATAAATTATTCCTTTTAAATCTGAAAAAATTATACCAGTAGGATCCAGAAATATTTACTTTAAATCTGGGCCTACAAATTTAAATTAACTGTTCTTCTCCTAATAAGTAACTTGTGCAATGATGAAACATGTTTAAAAAATGCTGTTTCATCACCTCTGATAATTTCTAGTGAGATCCAAATCCTAAACTGAGTTATTTCATAGCATCAGAAGTAAAAATCTCTGCCTCTTGTGTTTCATTTAGGAGACACAATACCTTTTTCAGTTTTCTCGCCCGTTTTCAGCTCATTATGAAAGAATTAAGATTCTTCTGTTGTTCCTAAGAGCAAGAGGACAACATTAGTTATGTGGTGTGGTAGTGCATGGAGCAGTGCACTTGGAGCATCCACTTACCCACTGTACAGCGCACCTTGCCTTGAGCAGGGGAGTAGAGGTGCTGGATACCCAGTAAGTTCATGTGGCCCAGCAAACCTCACGTAGCTGTAGTAGCTGCTATTCAAAACCAGTCTTAGCACTGGTCTGTTGTCTAGATTTACATAAATCTGGGTAAGGTTCAGAGATCCCCTTGCGTTTTTTTGCTTAACGTCAGCAGTACCTCATGGAGCAAAAAGGAACAAAATTCATCCTTCTTTTACGTCTCTTGGAGATCTAGTGACAAACGATGACCTGTATGTCTAGTGACAAAAGATGATGATAGCTTGACATCATAGCTATTATTCCATTAAATTACTGTCATAACAACCTCCTTTTTGAATATACAACATGGGTTTTTGCTATTCTGTAGCAAACATTTCTTCTGTATGTGTAATTACAGTATGGTTATCTCAGTTCAACTCATATCTAATTATGTAAATAAGGATATATGCCCTCAAACTGCTTTTTGCATACTGTTCTGACCTAGAAATCATGCCTTTACTTGCTAATGTTCATGTCTTAGAAGGGTTGGCCCAAACCTTCTTTACATTAAAGTTTATAAATAAAGATCGCATAGAAGTCTTATTATTTTTAAGCCCATTTTTATGTTCTCTCAAACATGAATTATGGGCAAATCAGAAGTGATCAAGATGGCAAGATTATGAATGCTACAGTGCTGAAACTTTTTTATTTCTGTAATGGAATTCAAACACACATCCTAGAATTTTATGAAAACTGACGTAAAACAAAGGAGACAAACAAATATTTTTTTGTTTGTTGAGTAAGAAGTTTACACGTTGACAAAAGTTTTTGCTTGCATGAGAACATTTTTTCATCCAAAAGTCATACCAAATGAGACTGTTCCTGTTGGTAATTTTCTCCACAGACCACTAACTATGGTATCTTTCTTTCTGTGTGTTTCAGTTTCTGATTTTTTTTCCTGTTGAATTTTTAGAAAGTCTAATCATCCCTCTTTCTTTTGTCTCTGATTTCACCTTTTTCTAGCCCTCACAGATGAAGGTTCCTCAGAAATGCTTTTTCAAAAATTCTTTCTGAGAAACAGGTGACCTCAGTGGAATAGAAAATATTAACCAAGTGTTTCAACCAATTCTTAATATTGGGAATTAAACAGCTATGTGGTATGCCTGGGTGATTAAGAATATCTAGCATAGTTCTGGTGTTTAATGATTTAATTAATAATTTTAATTATTAAAGCCCATTCTGCGATTTGGAATCAAGTATTCACATAAGCCTTAACTACTTAAGACAGCAGAAGGCAATAATTTACAATACTCCCAAAAGTCACTCTGCTTCCCTGAATCACAGACTCACAGTCGAGAAAGTACCTCTTGAGACCATCTAGTTGAACAGTGTCCTCAAAGGATGGTTAACTACAGCAGGTTGCTCATGGCTGTGTCTCATTGCATTTTTAATACCTCCAAGGATAGAGACTCCACAACTTCTCCGGGAAACCTGGTCAAGTGCTCAACTGCAGCCACAACTGAAAAAAAAGGTCTTATTGCTTACTTATGTTTAGATCAAATTTCCTGTATTCTATTTTGTGCCCATCTCCTCTTGTCCTCTCACCAGGTACCACTGAGAAAAGTCTATTTTCTTTATTGATGTCCATCAGATAAACAAGGTTAAGACTCCCCAAGGCCTTTCAATCTCCAAGCTGAGCAGTTCCAGTTCTTTCAGACTTTCCTCATATGACAGATCCCTTAATTATCTTCCTGGACCTTTTTTGGACTAATTCCAGTACCTCCATATCTTTTCTGTACTGGAAAGCCCAGAAAAGGACCCAGAACTCCGGATATGTCTCACCAGTGTTGAGGAGAGGGGAAGGATCACCTCCCTTGACCCTGAGCTGATGATGATCTTCCTAAGGCTTCCCAGGATGCTATTGAACTTCTTTGCCACAAGGGCATATCGCTGGGAGAGGTTCAACTTGTCCACCAGAATGCCCAGGCCCTTCTTTGCAGAACAGCTTTTCCATCTGTTGGTCCCTATCCTGTGTGGACACCTGTGGTTGTCCCTCCCCTGGTGCAGGACTTTGTGTTTCCTTTTTCAGAATCTCACTGATATTGTTTGATTTTAAACTTTGAAGAATGTCAGACCATTTCTGCAGCCTATTAATGATATACATTAATAGTTGTGAAAAATCCCCTTAAGTGGCTGGCTGAAAACAAAAACAGTGATCAGAAACCTTTACCAAGAATAAAACAAAATGCTAGGAAAAAAAAAAGGTAGAGGAAGAGTTCTAGTGTCCTCATAATCAGTGAGATTCCAAATCCTCCAAAAGTTTTTCAAGTTATTCATTTGAGCAGCAGTACATCTTGAGTAAGTACAGTTGTTCACAGGAAAGAATCAAATTAGAAACCAAAAATTTTACCAGGGGATACTCAGTGAAGGCTGATAAATATGTTTTATAATCTCTTGAAAAGGTGCATTGATACTGTCATATTATAGTTTACAGTTTTCTAAACCAGATTCTTTTTCCTTTACTCAGCTTAGCTAATATTTGTCCCACAAACTGGCAAGAAAATTAGTTCAAAACAAGGGAGTTAAAGAAACTACTTATAAATCAGTTAATCTTTTTAAAAATGTTAACCATATTTTGTGGTTCGGATGGAGCCCAGGCTTGTAGCAACCAAATTATCTCTTTCTTCACCTGGCACATGGAACACCTGTGTGTTGGAGCATATGAATCCTTGCTGAAATGAAAAGGCTGAACATAGCCTGCAATGTCACCCCCCAGTTCTGTTCCTATCCAAGCCACTGGCAAATATGACTGAGTTTTTCCTACTTCTCTAGACAAATAGTATGGCTTAATTAATCCAAAAATCTTGGGCATTTTATCCATCTCTGTGTGGCCTTGAAATTCCTGGTGTGGTCCTCAAGCTGACAAAACCCAGCATATTTGTTGTCTAAGTCACATAGGTTTCGATACAGGTTTGTAAAATGACTGGTGTTTTTCTTTTGGTTCTGTTTCAAAAATTTAGGTGTTTCATTAGGATTAATAATTAGTCTTCCTTAGTCACAAATCCCCACATAAATACTTCACAAAATTCCTTCAGAATTCCATGCAGAACTGATTTGTGATGACTATTATGAAAAATGACATTCCTGTAGATGGAGATCTGTTTATTTCCATACTCTCACCTTTTTTTCTTTAATCTGTACAATTTCTAGATGCCTCAGGGGTCGAATGATAAAGTAGGTGATCTTTCTCAGTTATTTTCAATGTCTGCATATGACACATTGTTTATGATGCTTCCACTGTGTTTAGAAGGTCATAAATTATCAAAAGCCACAATGAAACTTCACTGTAAAAATAGTTCATGACAGAAAAAAGCTTTTAGAGGATACTTAATTATAAATTAGATAAATAGGTAAGACTTACGACATACTTGTAATTGTATTTGGCATTGATTTTATTTTAAATTTTCATTTCCTCAGAACACTCTTATAACAAGAATAGCTTTCTTTGAGTTTTATGAATTCTAAAGCACAATCAGGAAGAAATTCTTTTAATATTGTTCAGTTTTAACAAAGAGCTATAGCCATTTCAAATCAATACTTAAAAAAATGGAAATGTTCTTGTCAAATTAATGGCATAGATGTAAACAAGACTTACATCAGGCACTTTTTTGCCACTAACAGATGTGATATAATACAATACAGGATTGTAAATATTCTTCACCAAAGGAGGAGTTCATGGCCCATATTTTTGGGCCAGAGAGTAAAGAGGTTGTCTTATTTGTGACAAATAAAGCATAGCGAAAGTATTTTATGATCCTAGCACTGTTGCTTGAAGAGAAGGACTTCTTCATGCCAGCTGGAGCCATTCAAACTCCAAAGACTAAGTAAAATACATCCCGGATGGATCTCATTATCAACTACTTGCAGGTTGGGTTTTTTTTTTTCATTTGTAATGAATTACAATCCAGTGAAAAATGACATGGTTTGGATGACAAGGTAGGATCTGAGTCTGGAAATCACAGGTGCCTTTCAAAAGAATTAGAGGCTGAACTAAGTTTTTAAATTTTTAATTTACTTAATAAAATCTTCTATGAAAACTTCCATGCAATTTTAGTGTATCTTGATAAATATAGAAACATTTTCATTTGACTTCCATATATAGACGTGCAAGCTGACGGTATTTCTTTGGTGGTTTGTTTTGGTTTTTTGTTTTGTTTGTGGTTTTGGGTTTGTTTTGTTTTATTATTATTATTGTTGTTGTTGTTGTTTTTATTGTTGATGTTTTTGATAACAACCAAGATGTTTGGTGAAAATAAAATCACATATGTTAAAGAATGCTGAGGTCCACGATCTGCATTCTTAGGGTTAGGAAAATACTTATTTTCACTTTAGTATAAAAAATGAGATGTTCCTTTTTTCATGAAAAGCTTGTATAACAAATATGGTACAAACCTTTTTTTTTTTAATAAGAAAGACTATATAGAGATTTTAGCTTAATCTTTTACATATTTCAAAAAAATATAAGCAGTGAAACCCAACTGGAAATGAAAATTACAATGCTGACACCTAGTTTACCAGCTTAGTTTAAAAGTCATTTGACTTACAAGGTGCAGTCACGCAGTTATTTTAAAGAATTTGCAGGAAATTCTTACTTTTTAAAGAAATTATGGTGATCTCTTACTCAATGCCAAGCATCAGTTCCTTCTCAAAACACAAAAGCAGGCTGTGCAGACTGCTGTGAGTCTTTTTTTGTGTGTAAAGATTTGGCTGTGTGAATGAAGCAGGAAAGAGCAGAGAAACTGAGAAAAGGTGGCAATCAATCAAAAGCTGCAACCTGGAAAAGCACTGGAATCATAGCCCTGCCAAGGACTCTAGTTACACCCATTCAAAACAGAGCAAATGGAACTGTAAGGAGAGGACTATCCTTTCAGTTTTCCAAATACTCTGTCCAAAGAAACAAGATTTGGTACATTTTCTGTAAATAAAAGGAATAATCTAAATCTCCTATTGGTTCCTCCGTCCATCTGGAATAACACTCCTGTCTCTAACACTACCTAGCTAGATGTTTCCAGAGAGCACTAGTGATAAATGTGATGGGGAAGGAGAACATAACAATAAAATTCTGAGACGTGGTCCACCTCTTTAGGCTGGGATGTTTCAGAAAACAGTGGTTTGGAATGAACCATTGGTCTGTCAGTACTGCAAACCACAGATATTTGAAAGAGGAAATCAACACACAGCAGCATATTTCAGCTGTGTCCTCTCAAGGACTACCATAATGCAAAGATTAACAAGTTCATACTTCATTGCTAGTACTCTGTTTTGCCTGTTTTCTATATAAGACCCACTGATTATAGACATAGAACTTAATTGTTTTTCTTGGAACAGGATTTTTTTTATAGTATATAGTCTTTGCTTAAACTTCTTTACTTTTCAAACAATGAGATGTTGAGGGGAAGACATATGAGGAGCAGC
The DNA here is from genome assembly GCA_013397975.1 of Machaerirhynchus nigripectus. Taxonomy (NCBI): domain Eukaryota; kingdom Metazoa; phylum Chordata; class Aves; order Passeriformes; family Dicruridae; genus Machaerirhynchus; species Machaerirhynchus nigripectus. The sequence continues at coordinate 532,018 of VZRQ01001134.1, forward strand.
TGAGGTCACTTGGTAACCAGTGATAGGACCCAAGGAAACAGCATGAAGCTTTTTCAGGGGATGTTTAGGTTGGATATTAGAATAAGGTTCTTCACCCAGAGGGTGGTTGGGCACTGGAACAGGCTCCCCAGGGAAGTGGTCACAGCACCAAGCCTGACGGAGTTCAAGAAGTGTTTGGACACTGCTCTCAGGCACATGGTGTGATTCCTAGGGCTGTCCTGTGCAGAGCCAGGAGTTGAACTCAATGATTTCTGTGGGACCCTTCCAACCCAGCATATTCTATGATCATATGAAAATAATTAATATGGTAATAAAATAATAATAATAATAATAATAATGTGGTTTAGATATACAAAAATCAGAAACAACATCAGTTATCTTGGTCAGCTCCCTTCCTCTAATGCCTAATTAATTTTTTTACTAGAAGAGCAAATCATTAGCATGACAGCAGTATGATTTAGCCTAAAAAGAGTTTTTTCAGATCAGTTAACCAGACTCTGGAGATTTTCTTCAGGCTAATTACCTGAGAAGCAGAATGGCTTTGCTCTTTGATTTTAAAAGGATTTCTGTCTACTTTCTCTGTTTGTTAAGGAACAAACAGCTACTGCATGTGCAAGGCATAAAAGTGATTAACTGAATCATTTGTACATAGCTTCTAAATAATGACTTAATCTATTGAAGAAGAGATCTAAAAGTATATCAATACACTAAAAATATTACCTGGACCATATCAGTATCATATACAGAAATCTGACCTTTCTCAAGGCCTGTGTGAAACAGTTGGAAGACTAAATGGAAGGAATCCGTGTACAGAGATCAAGAGACAGATACATTGCTTTTGACTTATTACTCTATTCTTTTTTATTCCTTTGGATATTTTACTAATGATTTTATCTTTTTGACAATCAAGCAACTATTCTTTTGTTCCTTCAGGTGGAATTTTTACAAAGTTATCTATAATCAGCTGAAGATAATCATTTTAACTGGCTACAGAGAAAGAATAATAATATCCAAGCTGTAAAAACTGAAGATATCACTCCTTCAAGTCATATGGTAGCAGCTTGTGGTCTTGTGTTCAAGGTCCCATATGCATCTTCAGCTGAAAAATCCTAAATTTTCTAAACTGAAAGACTAAACAATTTCATTATCTTATTGCTGTTAACTTGACTTCCTTTCCTTTTTTATACTGCTTTTTAGGTAATGTTTTTGCTGTAGTTTCATTGAATTACGGTGGGTTTTTTCCTAGCACAGGTCATCTTTTATAGCTCTATTGTTATTGGAATATTGTTCTGACTGTGATGGCTGCACTCCTAATATATGAATCTTGCTTCTTTTCAATTACTTGAAAGCTCAAACTAGAGACAGGTATAGAAGCATCTACAGAATCATTATTCTCAGGTTATGGTCGTTTGAGACAAAATAATCATGCTTTGATTTAGAGTGATTTGACTTGGAATGAAGCTCTAGAGCATGCCTGTGTTTCTCTGCTATTATACTGAAAATTGATAGGCAAGGGAAAACTCCTAGTTAAAAGTACACTCACAACCATCCCACCCTCTAATAAATTCACTAGAACAAAATGTTTAAGTTCCCTGTATGTTTCACTTGCAGTGTTGATTTGCATATAAAATAATTGATTTATTAAAAGGTGTTGTTCATCACAAGACAATGTCAAATAATCCTGTGCTTTTGATTGCATAAAATACCACTTGTCTTGATTGCTGCAGATCAGCTTCACTCCCTTAGAAAGGAAGAACTCAGGTTGAAAAAAAGAGTAACTGACAGACCAGTGAGTGCTGTAATAAATTTAGACTAATGTTGGTGACAGTGGCCTTGGGAAACATACTCACATTTGCAGGATTGATGTCTTCATTACTTTCAACCTGTACAATACAACACCAATATAAAATTTTCTCTTCAAGTTCTTCCAATTATTGGTATGTCAGTTGTACCTTTTTAGTTTTTAAAATGAAGTTCATAAGCGCTTGTATTCTTCATTTTAAAAATTTACATCTTTCATGACCAGCTAAAATAGTTACCTGCTTTCATTAACTCAGAGCATCTTGGGTTGACAAAGGGATAGTTTTTATACTTTCATTTTTCAGAATGCTTCTTGTTGGATTTTTGCAGCTTGTTTTGATATTTTTCTGTGTTCTGTGGTGGAACATGTATATATATATATATGATTTAATATTGACAAAAATATTTAGAAAATGTTTAATTCTATTTAGCTCTTTCTGTGCTAAAACTAAAATGATGTGTCCAGAGTGCAAAGCACATTACATTCTGAACAGTATACATGTTTGATGTCTTCCTTTCAAGGAAAAGCAACGGAGCATAACCTGAAGCATTGTGACTAAAATATTTGTCTGGCAGAAGCATCAGTTCATCTTGCCTTATATCAATATCACAGAACTGCATGCATTTGAAGTACAAGAAATTAATTTGTTCCCCACCCAGAGTGCATTTTTAAAACATCTGATGTTATAGAAAATAAAGGATCAGCCAAAGAAAAAAAAATTATATAAAGATCTAATACACTTCCAGGATGACTGAGTTATGACACTACAGTTTCCACAGACATTACACATTTTTGCACAGTGTAGTGTAAAAACTGAAATCCTCTGAAATTATGAAGCTCTATTCAGACAGATCAGTATCAGGCAGATAGGCTAAAACAGAATAGAAAGGAAATAGAAGAGATCCAAAGAGAATACAGTGCAATTTATTTTTTTAGGGCACCTCTTATATTCTGAGTGCCTTGAAGTGCTTTACAAAGTAATGAATTAACTACTTGCAGCAAAGCAACCAACCGTTATGGAAGGAGAAGATGATCTGTGCCAGCATTTCAAACAAGTCCCAGCAAGTTTCCTGAGTTTCAAGCCTAGTTGTTAGGCTACATTGTTTGTATCCAGGAATAACTGTGCTTGAAAAGTTGCAGGTGCAAATAAATAATAAAAAAACCCCAGCAAACCTATATTACTTTTAAGAACTGATTTTTTCAAATGTTGAATTTACCAATTTATGGAAGTGCAAGCTTACCCTTGGAACTCAGTGGTTTAATTAACTCGGGGTTTTTTGTAGGTTTTTTTTCTTTTTTTGTTTACTTGTATTTGCTTTGTTTTAGAAAAGGTGGAGGAAAACTAAACTTAAGATGGAGGGCCATTATGGATACTTTTGTGATGTGGAAGGGATGTATCAAACAAAGGAAGGGTCAAATCTTAAAATTCAAGTTGAAATAATCAAAGGCCGAGAAAGAACTGAGAGGGGAAGAAGCTCCAATACTTCATCTCTTCCTGTTTTCATTCCAAAATATGCTCAGAGGATGATGGACAAGTTTGAAAAACATTCATCAGTCACATAAGATACTAAAATTCTTGTTCAGAGTTTGATTGATATGCTTACTTACATTAAGTCTGTACAGGGAATGAGTATAAAAAATTCTCTAGTTTATCCAGTTAGGAAACAAAAAATGGTTCAGGCTTTGACAAAGTTTTTTTTAAAAAAATAAATGATGTTATTTTCTTTTACAAGAAGTCTTGAATTGGATTTTCTCAATACCTCAAACAAACAAATTAAAAGTGTGAAAGAGAAGATAACAAAAGTAGAAGAAGTTGTTACAGTCAGTCAAACCTGAAACCTGTCTTGATCTTAGAAAAAAAAAAGTAATTTTCAATGCTGCTTTCTGAACAGGGAGCTAAATAAAGCACAAAGCTTGATTTTGAGCGTCATGTAAATGCTGTGACATTGTAGGAATATGAAAATCTATCAAAAGAATGCTTTTAAATTTAGAGAAGCATGAAAGCACAATATGCAGAGTTTAACAGACCTTAAAATACTCAATCAAAATAACTTGCCTAATGACATTTCACTGTATCTATGCACAGTAAGTTTTAAATATTCACCAGAGTGACTCTTCAAAGAGATAAGACAACGTAGCAACCAACACACAAAGAGGTTCTACTTTTTGAAGTATTACCATTTGATATGCCTACTTAAGAATAGTTCAGGGAGGTGTGCACATAATCCATGTTAGATACTCTATCCTCACAGTGTAAAGGCAAATGATTACTGTATGTGCTCCAACACGTAAAATTCGTCATGTAGGCTTCTTCTGCAGTGGTTAATGTCATTCCAGAAGGGTCACAAAATTTGGTATCTCTAGAGGTTGAAGTATGCAAAGGAAAATGATGCTAATTCATATGAACATAGAAATACAAGCCTTTTAATTCTTCAGAAACTTAGTCAGAAGTTAAAAAGCGGTTTATGCATATGTTCTCACTTATCTCTCTAGAATACCCATTTATGCTTAACTGCCCAATGCTTTAGAACAATACAAAGTAATATTTTAAAATGAATGTTTTGGACTTCTTCCAGAAGGCACAGAAATAAGACCACAGTGACACTTGAGGTAGACCATAGAGGAAAGATCCTCAGATATTATGAAATTATAGCTCAGCACAAGCCTCTGAGATCATCCCCTACACTTGAATTTTGACTTGTGCCACCAAGCTGTGTTAACGGAAGTGCCATTTTCCTCTACTGAAAAATCAAAGAAAAATCTCTGGTTCTCAGAACAAAAGGAGTAGAAAAGTGGAAAAGCTTCCTCCCCAGCACCCCTTCCCCTTTCTGGCCAAAGATAGGCCAAATAAACTTTTTTGGGTGATGTCCTAGCTCAGCATGCCTAAGTTCTTCCTTCAGCCCGATGCATCCAGGCAACAAAAAAGCTGGGAAAAGTGAATTTGGAACATGGATTGTGGACCCAGGATTCAACTTCCAGCTGGCTCCGGCTGCCACTGGGACTGCAGCATGGACAGCTCTGCTGACAGCTCCAGGGAAATACCTTTTCATGTCAGCTAGGGAGAACAAGTTGTAGTGCAATAACGTAGTGATACAGATTAGGGATCTACTGAAAAGATTCAGTTGCTATTACTGTGATGCTGTAAGACTGTTCTTTAAGTAAAATATCTTATCTTATGCCCAAAGTAAAAGCTTCTTAAACATCCTGGTTGATCAAGCTTCATAACTTCTTTCAATTCTTCCCTTCAAACATCATTAATTTTAAGACATTTTATTATCCAGTTCTATAAGGTCTCAGGGAAGACTGCAAAAATATTTCTCAGTTTTTTGGTTTTTTTCTCCTGAATGATGGAAAGGAACAATGAAAAAAAAGGTGGACACCTCTGCATGGGTTACAGAGCAACTATCAACAAGCTTACATATTTAAGACTTGATTTTCCTGCTATTAAAATACATTAAAAAAAAGCGTGTGATTTTCAGTTACACCTAGAACCTAAAAATTAATGTTGGAGCAACAAGAATTTACTTTTGCAGAAAAGAGTCTTAGTCCTGTCTTTATGGAAGATGGAAGATTCCTGCTGAACTAAATACCTGTTGTCTGAACCAGCCTCTAGATTTTAATAGGAATTATATGGTGGTCAATGGGACCAATAAAACCATACCAGAAAAGAAAGCATTCTTTTAGCAAACGCCATAATTTTTTTTTTGACTGATTTGTATCGAATCAAATTTTATTTCTATAAATTTGTACTTCCTTTTACCTTTGTAAGTCACTTCCATGAAGGCTGTATAAAATGATAAGAAACAAATATACACTTCTCTAAGACATTTTTCTACTGCTACCAATATTCCTACTGTACAGTATTTATGTAATTTTCTATTTTTGTAATTTTCTTTTATTATTTTTATTTTTCTATTCAAGCAGCAAAGCAATAAATAACCTTTTCCTTTCTTTTTAATTGCCACTATTTTTCAGAAAGACACATGAATATCTAGTTGTTTAGATGTTTTACAAGAGCAAACAGGGATTTTTATCACTAATTGCAATGTTTCCCATTCTTTCTATTTTAACTGTCTTGAATCTCTGATTGCTGAATAATTTCATATTTGCAGCTACAATGTGGATACTTAACTATTGTAAAAAGGCTGTATGCACCTAACAAGTAGACAATACAATTGTCACAACCGACCCCAAAAGTAGTTTTTACATCAGCAATTTTCCTTACACCTCATGGTAAGCTATTCTAAGAGCTTGGTGAAGGAACTGCTTCATTATACTGACTAGCTGCCATCTGATTATCGAGTAAATTGCACAAGAAAGAAGGGATTTGGAGAATTCTGTGCAGGTTTAGAGCTGTATGTACAAGAGCTTTTAATGATATCAGTTATTACATCAATTGAACAGTAATGATGGCAGCTGGGTGCATTTTCTGAAGACTAAGAAAGGATGGAAACACAATGATCCGAGGTAAATATGAGGCACTTTAATACCAACTGGTCATTAGTTCCTTAAAAAATACAGAAATATAAGATGCTTGTGACTTTCACAACATAAACACAGTGATTAGAAAGAAATATAGATATTCTGCGTCCTTCTTCTCTTTCACAATTTCTGCTACCTGTACATGATCCCATGCACTTTCACTTGAATGGTCATATCTATGTCCTGTGTATTAGTCATACAGAAAGGGGCTTGACTTTAGTCCGCATGTCTTTCTAGAATTCACATATATGCTTTGTTATCATATTCCCACTGTCTAAATGAAGAAATCTTTGTCTCATAAATTTATGATGATTTATAGAAAATATTTAACGTTCCTAAATAATGGCTTATTGTTATTATGGTTTACAATTGTCCTTTAATCACGTAGATTTTTTGGACTAGAATGATTATTTAATTGTTTCTGTTCAGCTGAAAAGGAACATCATGTTCTTCTTGTATCAGTTAGAAATTACTCAGCGTTGAACTTGTTTTTTAACATAAACAGCATAGAAATGTCTTTTTGTTTTAATAACTGGAATACAAAATTATAAAATTATTTTACAGAAACAGAAAATTAAATAGCAAATGGCTTTTCTATTTTTACAGAACTTGATAACATTAAATGATATTCTAAGTAGCCTAGAATAATGAAATAATATTTTAAGGAAAGGGTGCTATTATGTCCTATTTTATACATGTAGTCCAACTCTATTGCTGTACTAATGCCAAAGTTGTGGATTTGATGCCTGTATGGGCGATTCATTTAAGTGTTGGACTTGATGATCCTTGTGGGTTCCTTCCTGAATATTCTGAGATTCTGTGACTACATGCCTGTCTTTCATCATGGATAAATTAAATCCTGTAGTGAAATTGGCACATTCTTAAAATGAAACAACTCTACCATGTGAGGAAATATGACAAAATGAAGAATAAATTAAATGAAAGCAGAAATTTCATATTATGAAATGTTGCCCTGTGGCTGCAAAACAGAAATGTAAAAAATTTTAAAAAGAAAGACACGATAAAAATGGGCCAGTATTCTTAGTGACTTCAGTAAGTAAGACTAAAGTAAGTCTCACAACTATATCTACTTATACATATATGAATAAATTATTCAAAGGAACTTAATTAAATTATAGAGAGAAATTATTATACTGTTCTAAAAATGAAATAACGAAGAATTCATGAAGAATTCATTAAAATGAAACACAAAATGAACCAAAATTCTGTTCTGTGTCAGAAAGAGAGGAGGATATATACTATTCCATATATTGCATCTAATACTGGGACTTTACCACAGAGTGGAAAGAAATTTATAAGACTGGGATCCATAATAGATGGGAAGCAGGAGTCTGCAAAATGTATCATCAACGAAAATAAAAGTAAAATATACCGTTTAAATTCTCTGAATCATGCTCATTTTCTGCTTAAGGTACGGAGGAGTGTCTACAAGTAAATTTTCCTTCCTTGTTCTCAACATAAACAATACAGAGGAAATGCAAGACACCTCCATGTTTATATTCTTTTTCAAAAATGGAAGAAATTCCCATGAATTACTGTTTTTCCCATATAGATGTGCAGGTAGTAAATTGAAAAGAGTTGAAAAATGCAGCATAATGTACATCTCTGCATTGATATAAGTGGGCGCATAAGTGGAGTAATCTTCTTCTGGAACAAGGCAATAACAGATAACTTCTATTACTTATACTGCTCCTGAGAAAAGCGGAGGTTTGTGCTACCTCTTATTTAAGAATAGAAGAAAAGTGACTGTCTACACCCGAGTAATATGAATTCTACTGATATAGTCATCTATGTTCTTTCATCTTCTTGTCAGTGTAAAAGATTTGAAAGAAATAAAAAAAACCTTGAAACTTGTGTTTGTAGCTTTACATACATTCCCATATTTTTCCCCACAAGCCAAAAGAGAGTCAAAGCAGAATAAAAGTGCTGTCAGTTTAGGATGAGATTCTTTCTTTAATATTTTAATACTGCTCTTTTCATATTCTGTATCTTTGTTTTTTGTCTGGCAGTACCCAGATCATATTAACAAGAAAGTAACATGAAGCTTATTTTATAGTAGTAAAAACTTTTGTTGTTGTAAGAGAAATATGAATGAGGTGCTTTTAATTAGAAGTTCTGTGTCATAAGGGATTATAAAATAGTCACTTATATGGTAAAATAGCTGAATGCTATACTTGAATTTACAGAATATCCATTACATACAGTGTAAGACTTTATTTATTTTAATGTAATATATTGAATGTTGAGGGTCAACTCCATCTCTGAGATCATAGAATTTTATAATGGTTTGGGTTGGAAGGGGCCTTAAAGATCATCTAGTTCCAACGCCCCCTGTCATGGGCGGGGATACCACCCACTAAACCATGTTGCTCAAAACCCGATCCAACCTGGCCTTGACTACTTCCAGGGCAGTATTCCAGGGAATGCAACTTCTTTGGGCGACTTGTGCCAGTGTCTCACCAGCCTCTGAGTAAAGAATTTCTTCCTCATATCTAATCTAAACCTTCTCTCTTTCTTTTTAAAGCACTCCCCCTTGTCCTATCACTAAATGCCCTTGTATAAAGTCCCTCTCCAGCTTTCTGTAGACTCTCTTTAGGTACTGGAAGGTGTCACAAAGTTTCTGCAAAGCTTTCTCTTCTGCAGGCTGAATAACCCCAGTTCTGTCAGCCTGTCTTCATAGGAGAGGTACTAAGTTACAGAGTTAAGGAGCCAGTGAAACCGGTAAGAAACTTTTCAATGAAACATGTCCTTCAGACAGAATATGCCCTATTACTTCTATGTGAGTCCATTTTGCTAATATTCTGATAGCAAACTGTTTAGTGGACTGCTATCAGTGCAGTCCACTAAAACTGTCTTTTAGTCTTTTGCCTGCTTCGCAGGTGGGATGCTGAGAATTTCCAAGCTGATTGCATTGCACCATAACATGCTTGAGGTGGATATGCTGCAGAAGTGGTGGAGGGAGTGATTACGCAGTGATTCTGCTTTCCTCTCCTATCCTCCTCCCCTTCAAACACTGTGCACACAGCTTGGATGAACCTCCCACGACAGAATACAAGACTTCAAGTTGTCCATTTTTCTTATTGGCCTTCTTGAAGGTTCATTCTGGTCATGCCAAGAAGCCAGGTCTCCCAGCATGTCACCAGGTCCCACCATTCCAGGTTCTGATCATCAAGAGTATCCCTAGGAAAGCTCTAAAAAAGATACTGCAGTTAAAGAACTACTTTTAAACTTGCCCTTGTCCTGCATCTTTATCTAGGCAAAAAAAAATTCAAAAGGGAGTTACATATTTAACAAAGGATTTTCTTCTGTTACTTTCTTTTTTTAAGCTCTGAATTTCTGGTTTTTTGTCTGAGCGGAAGAATCTTTTCCCCTCAAATAGTTAAGGATTCACAGGTTAAGCAACCTTATGCCTGCTTTGTCTCAGCTCTAGCAAGTGTACTGAAATTCTGCTCAGTGGACATTAAGACCACTTCAATTACCCCCCAAGAGAGCAACATGACCACTTTCATTGAAAAACACACTGCCAGATCCTCATGACTTATGATGATGGACTAGGAATTCCTCAAGCCATGGGGTGTACTTCAGCCTGATGATTTTGAAGTGGCATTTTCCAGAATGTCTCCCAGCCACACTAATCTTTGACTTCAAGGGTACATGGCAAGACTCACCATGGATGTAAATTGGGAAGTTATAATGAGATTATACCATTTTTCCAAATGGATGATTTAAGGATGTCATTCTAGGATGAGGCTTCTGTCTCTGATTCCCAAACAAAATTTTTTTACCTAGCTTGGGCACACAGATAGACAATTATAAATAGAAGAAAAACACAAGATTTCAAAAAATCACCTTTTTAAAAAAAAATCTTGAATGCTTTAGGTGTCAGGTCACAAATCCATTTCTGAGAAAAAAACTTAGGTGTATTACTTATGATTCTGAAAGGGACTCAAAGAACAGGTTGTAAAACTATTTTTTGGGTCTTCTACATGATCTAAAACAATGAAATATAAAAGCAGAAATGTCTCTTTGCCCCTATAAATTAACTTAATTTTGTTTCTATTCTGACACTAAGAGATCGAATAAAAGTGTTTCCTTTTTTTAGATAAATGATTTTCTTTCTTCAAGGAATGCCTTTATGATCTTGATTAAAGGGGGAATTAAGGAATGAACTGAATTCTTTTCAGTTTAATTCTAGCAGGACAGATTTAAACCTCCCACTATAGGTGACATATTACTTGCAGAAAACCAGAAAACAAAAATCATGTGTTTTATTTTATCAGGAAGGAAGATAAGACTGTCCGATGATAGATTGTATAAAAAAAATTTCTCCCAAACTACTTCCTCCAACTGTCTTCTGGATCACTGAGCTAAACGAAAAAAAAATACCTTATTCCTCAATGTTAACTAATCCTTTAAAGGCTAGAAGAAATTTGCTTTTCATTTCTTTCTTCAAAGTTTTGAAACCCTTAATCCCAACCAAATATTTGTTCCTTCCCTTCACAGAAATGCCACATTTTTGACTCCTGACATTCTTTTCAGAGAGATCAATAAGAAACATCAAGACACACATCTCATTGGCAACAAGTGTTTATTGTGATGGATAAATAAGCCAATTTGATATGGAAGTTGGGGTTTTTTATGATAAATGTTAGACTTCATGTCCAAAAGTTTTTCTTTGGAGCTGTTTTGAGACTGATGCCTAACCACTACTCTTGATATCAAATATCATAACAGTAGTGGAAGTGTCAAATATAATTTCCTAACTGATATAGTTTTGACATATTTAATTCAATCACCTCTTTTTCTTTTCTCTTGAAGGAATCAGCTTTTTTTCTTCCTTGGAGACAGACAGTAATCTGCTGCTTTTTGGGCATCACTTCTTGATGATATGGACTTGGACAGATATCAACTTCATATCAAGCCAATAACTTCCTCCCCTGAACTACCCTTATTAGAAGCAGTGCTTAAAGAGCTTATGGTTTTCAGTTCAAGTGTCTGAAGGCCTTTGAATAGAAATGGAAGGTGTGAAAAGAAATTATGTTTGTGTCATACATCCATGAAATATGTAGGGAAACACATCTAATGTAAATTAGACACTTTCTTTCTCTTGCACTATTTTAAAAAGTGTAGTTTTCCCAATAACTTCTCAAAGTGTTTTCTAATTTCGCTTATCTCATGCTTAAGTGTACCTTAGCATCTGAATGCTTTTAGGAGCCAGTGTCAGAAAAGTGGATATTACATGAACCTGTGGCATCAAATTTATTTAGTACAAATATTTAGAAAACTTTTTAAAGTCCATATCACCTCATTCATTTCCCAAGAAAGAAGCAGGATAGAGAGGATCAAATGGAAAGAAAGGCCATGGGTTTCATCTCAGCCTGATGCCCTGAGTTTCGTCTTAGCAGTGAAAAAATTACCCTCTGCATCTGTGTCTGTTGCTTCAGAGGTTCTGCACCTTGTGGCCTTTACTTCTTTAATGTCAGGAGATCACAGTGACTCACTAAGATTAGCATGTTCATTCGTCACACCATTGAGCATAGTAAATGAATACTCAATATCCTAAATAAAGCTTTCTAGAGTACTACAACAAAACTCAAAGTTCTAGAAGTTAATTTAATGAAAGCTCATTACAAAGAAAAAAGGAATATTTTAATCCAGTCTATTTATAATTCCATTTTCCGCCTTTTTTTCTTTAAATCAGCATATGATTTCTCCTCTGGTTAATAAAACCGAATTATTCTTTTCAGTCACCAAATTTCTTCAGATGTGTTGAAAAACAGAAGAAAAATCTTCAAAAAAATATTTAAATCTGGAAAAGAGAACTCTTCAATCATTCATTACCTTGCAATATTGTCATTAACTAGTTTCCCAGCAGTTTTTTAACTGAAAATTAGTCCTATTCCTTAGATTTTTAGTCATCATCAAGACAAAGGCCCAAAGCACTAACATACATAACTTTTCCCATACATATATGCTATACAGGACAATACCAGTTTTAATTACATTAAAAACCCCCAGACACAAACAACCCCCAACCATTAGTTGACTAACAGTGTTTTAAATAGCGGTCAGAGAAAGTGACCTGTGGTACATTTCTCTAAATTTAGCTTCCTGTCACTATTTTATATAAAATGTTATTAGCTATGTATTGAAGAGTTTGGTTGCATTCACAAGCTATTCAGTACATAACTTTGATTAGGCTAAATGTCAAGCAATCTGTGTCTGGTTAATCTAAATGGAGGAAATTTTAGGTGTAAATCCAAGGGCAGCTACACCAGAGACAGGGCCCAAATATCTCAAAGCAGTTGCTGCAGTGCACTTCAAAGGTTGATTTTATTTTCTTTCTCTGCTAGATTAGTAAGAAAAATGTACAGCAGTCAGGAATTTTAATGTTCTGCATTAGAAGCACACTTCTTAAGGGCACAGTCAACACATACCCTTTTATCATAGAAGGGGAAATATTTAATGCTACCCAAAATCATGGTAACATGACACACAAGCAAGTGGTCCAGCCAACTTGACTTTTCCTTTGAAATACGGAAAAATAAAGTCAGGTTTTGTCATTTTCTAGCTCTTGTCATGGTTTGACGCTGGCCCAACGCCAGGCACCCACAAGAGCTGCTCGCTCACCCTCCCCTGCCACAGCTGGGCAGAGGAGGGAAAAGAGAAAAAAAAATTAACAAATGCTTCACAAGTGAGATAAGGACCAGGAGAAACACTCCAAGGGTGAACCAGGCTAAACTTCAGTTGAGAAATGAATTTATTACTAACAGAATCAGGGGAGGATAATGAGAATTAAAATAAGCCCTTAGAACACCTTTTCCCCCAGCTCCTCCCTCCTTCCCACCGACAACACAGGGAGGCAGGGCAG
>VZRQ01001134.1:545310-558911 GCA_013397975.1 Machaerirhynchus nigripectus
GGGTGGATCTCTGCATTCCCCGTGGGCCCATGGGCTGCAGGGGGACAACCTGCTTCACCGTGGTCTTCACCACGCCCTGCAGGGGAACCTCGGCTCCGGCGCCTGGAGCACCTCCTCCCCCTCCTTCTCCACTGACCTTGGTGTCGCCATGGTGTTTTCCCTCACATGCTCTCACCTACTCCTCTTTGACTAGAATCCAAAATCTTGTGACTTTGTTTTGATTTTCTTCTTAAATATGTCATCACAGAGGCATTACCCACCTCTCTCACTGGCCCAGTTTTGGCCAGCAGCATGTCCATCTTCAGAGCCATCAGCCATTGGCTCTGCCGGACACGGTGGGGAGCTTCCAGCACCTTCCTTACAGGAGCCATCTTTGTGGCCCCCCTGCTACCTAAAACCAGGCTGTGCCAAACCAATACACTCTTCAAATTGTCCTTATGCTGTTTTCCTTTCTGTTTAGTTCCCCTGTTTGTTTACTTACATTTGACTCCAAAGGAGAGGTTCGGCATGTTTATTCTGCTCACTGCTCACAGAAGAAACACATGGGAGCAAGTAGCCAATAGATATTTTGCAATTTTGGATTGTATCAACTTCAGTCAGGAGTTTTTCCATAGAGCATGATTGCTGAATAAACAAAAGTATAATCTTGGAAACAAAGAGAGATGTGCAGAATTAAGTGCAAGTTATTTTCCTACACGTGAGAAATCACAGTGTTAAAAACTAGTTGTCCTAGTAGAAATCTTGGGATAATCAAAAAGCCCCAATAAATCTCTGTTTCTAAGAAGGCCTTCCCCTTTTTACCTCAAAAAAATTAAAGCTGAAGGCTTTTATGTCCTGGATATTTTATTTGCTGAGGTGAAGTAAAGGTTGCGATGTGGGGCTTTCATGTATTTGGTTTATCTCAAATAAAATAGATTCACCTGTGAGATACATCTGCTGTATATTACAGTTGAATGTGTAACAGTTTAAACTGTAAGTGAATTATAATAACCAAGATCCAGACTAAGGAGGAGAGGGATTTGCTGACTACTACTTACCACATGATGTGCTGTAAGAAACAGATATTAGAGCATATCTACACACTTGAACACCTTAGGACAGCTGTCAGGATAAATGTACATTCAAGATCTAAAGCTTGTCACAGCTGGTTTCAGAACAAATATATGAGAGGTACCTGCAGGGTGGGCCATTTCCTGCATGTTTGGGAAGACCTGGGGTTTAACTGAGCTAGTAAGCATGTCTCTAGGCTGAATGGAAAATTTCAAATGCCGTATAAAAAAGTAACATTATGTGCATTTCTTAAGAAGTATAATGCAGCAGAAACACTTTGAAAACCTCTCCCCTCTGTCTGCTCAGATAAGAGCAAACACACTGTATGTGGCTGGTTTGTCATATTCTTATGCAGTTGCTCCAAGTGTGTGACAGACAGAGACGTGCATATTGTGAGCTGTGTTAATGTAGGAATTCAGCTTCTTTAGATTAGCATTTAATGTCTTCCAAAAGGCTAGGCATGTGAAGTGCTTTGTATATTACTTGGAATAAGTCCCACCAAAATTGGGATTAGCAGCAGCTAGTCCTGATGATGAGGCAGCTGCAGGTCTGAACTGAAGTAAGGGGTGGGGCTGCCCTGGTTGGGAGAAGGACAGAAGTTAAGAGCCTGTGACTCCCACTGCCCTTACTGGTTTTGGACTTGATATGGAGAGCTGTCTGGGACCACATGGAAAGAGGTCAGCTTGATGGAGTACTCCTGGGAGAAATAGCAATGCATAGAGACTCAGTGGCAGGTTTTCCAAGCTGAGGCTTTATAATGTGAATAATAAACTCTGATTAGGATATTCATCTGACATTGTTATAGATGTCTGCAAAATCTGAGTTAATAATTTCAAAGTTCCTTATAATCCACTGAAAGGAAGAGATACTCCAGTATACAATGTCTGCCATTTTAGACTAGGTGAATAGTATGCTAGTTATAGATTTTATTCTTTATCCTTGCACAGGCAGTAAATTGACTGCATGAAAACCCAATACCGGGTTGCCCTTACAAGGAGAGATATGGGGAATTCTGATTCTGTTATCAGCCTCATGGAAATGTTGGTCTCTGTTGATACATAACAGCCAATATCCTGTACAGGAGCAATAAGAACAACATGAAATGCTTCTGAGTAGAAAATAAACACTCTGGTCATCATTTGGCTACTTGGTAGCTTACAAATTTTTCATGTGTGTGATATTCTATAATTGACAAAATACAGAATGTCCTAGCTAAGATACCACTAAAAGAAGGGGTATTCCTGGCACCACATCCTCAATTTGAAAGTCTGGAAAGAGTTTTTAGTTCATAGGCCATAAGATATTTCACTGCTTGATTGTCTAGTTAGGTTGGTTATTGCAGAAGGAGGAGTTAAACACAATGAGTAAAGACAATATTCAAGAGATGTATTAGAGCCAAAAAACTGCCTTCTGCATGGTAATAAATAAAAAAATAAGTACAGAAAACAAAAAGGCATAATATAGAAAAATAAAAGAAAGATAAAACATACTATGAAAAAATGAAACTAAGAAACTTGCTCTTTTAACTC
Organism: Machaerirhynchus nigripectus; assembly: GCA_013397975.1. NCBI lineage: Eukaryota > Metazoa > Chordata > Aves > Passeriformes > Dicruridae > Machaerirhynchus > Machaerirhynchus nigripectus. The sequence continues at coordinate 547,890 of VZRQ01001134.1, forward strand.
ATTGCCCGGTTTAAGAATTAAAGTATTGCAAAAAAATGGTTGATTTGCTTCTTTGTGGATGTCAAATCAATATATTTTAAAAAAAATTTTTCCTCTTAAAAATGTAAATGCTAAGCACAGACTATTGATGTTCTTTATTATGCAATTCATAATTTCCAAAGTTTTTAGAAAACTTAAAAACTATTTCAACCTGAGTTTTCAATGGCTTCTTGAAAATATTACTGGAATTTAATTATGAAAATGTCTTGGTTTGAAAGACAGGTGTTTGCTAAGGAAGGCAGGAGCCTCCCTTGGAATGGAAAATGTAAGTCCCTTCCCTCCAAATTATCATAATTTTTATAAAATTAAGGGGCTTTCAGACAAAGATATGAGAAATAAGAATAACAGTTCTTTACTAATATATATGACAAAGCAATAACACAGAAAATACTAGCTTAACCTGACAAAGTCAGGGTACAACCTGACACCCTGCCAGGCAGGGTAGTGGTAACAGTCCTCTTTGAAGTAGCAATCCTGTAGAAAGGTCTGGTCCTCCTTGGACAGCCCAGTGGTGGTTATGTAGCTCATGTCCTCTGGGAAACCATTCCAAACCCCAGATTATATCCAGGTGGGAAGGTTTGGCTCCTACCCCTGGGCGGAGCATCTCACAACAGGCTAATATAATTCTATGAGTCATGGGGTGGGTCCTTGATAGCCCATTAACCAGAGATAGCCCCCGGAGCGAGTTATCAGGGGTGAGTCATGGTAGGAGACAATGAACACTGCCCCACCTGCTTTAACAGCTTGTGAAGATGATAATGGAATATATACTATTGGTTATGTCTCACATTGTAAACTAAGACAGAAAATTACCTTTCAAATTTGGAACAAGAAGCCTAATTGTAGAATAAATGAAACTGCTACATGACTGCTAAATTATGTAAGTATATGCAGTTTCAATGAACATATGCTTTTGCTTTATAGTATTTGCCTACAGATTTATACAGGGATAGAATAAGCTCACATGAAGTAGTTGTACTGCGTATTGATGTACCTTTCCATAAACCTCTATGTCCAAAATGTCATAGCTGCTTGGTAAACTGTGAAGAAAAATGTTTTCCAATACATATGAAAATGCTTGAAATGAGGGCTTTTAGTGTTCACAGAGAACACAGCTCATTATTTTTTTGGAAAATTTTTTGCTCTTGGATTAAGATAGTTTAATATAATATCCATAACAAAAGTTTTCATCCATTTCTCAGCTGAAAATTCTCTGGATTATTATTATCAGAAAAATTACTTTTTTAGTGCTGAACTCCTTGTATACACCAAAATGCCTGCCATTTAAGATTTTAGTAGGGACATTATATAAAAGTTTTATAAAAGCATATCAATTGTAGGTCCATTCCTGCCTTGATATTGGGCAGGACTCAACATTACCCATTTCTCTTTTCAGAGAATGAAGAAATAAAATCAGAAATTTCAATTCATGATTCAGCAATTTGCTATATCTTAACATCTTTGCCACAGTATTCAAAGCTGGTGGTACTTTTCTCTCCCTTACAGGAACTTGGTACTGTGTGTCTTCAGAAAATAATTCCTGGCCACATCTACTTCATAGTATGACCAGAGTAAGGTAGCTGAAAGATTCAATTTTGCACTTGGTGTAAAAAATCCCAGTTACACCTCCACGTACTTTATTATTGTGACAATATATTGTTCAGTTATATTGATAACGGAAACATGCAAAAAAGAAATTAAAAAAATTTAAAACAACTTGCCATATAAATTTATTTTTAATTGTTATTGAGTAAAAATACATTTTCTATCTGAATAATGAACGTATTTATTTTCTGTCCCATAAAATTTCAGAATAATGCATTAATTACCCTTTTTTGTCTATGACCATGGTTAATGCCAAATTGATAATTATAATAATAATAATAATAACAACAATAATAAACAAAAGTCAAGGCCTCATTCAGTACAAGGCACTATTAATTGTTTGCCACTGAAATCCTTCTCAAGGAAAGGGGTTGATACAGGGTAAAACATTGCAGTTTACTAATGGATGTTCTGTAGTTTTCTCCAAATGCAAAACCCACACTAGCCCTAGAATCTTAGTCTGAAAGATTATTTGCAAAGTGGCTAAAATTAGATGCAAATAGAAAGTTTAATCTATGTACATAATGATCTGATAAGCAACATTTCTACATATTTGCATATATATTATTTAAAGAAAACCACAGGCTTAGTTTGATTAAAATGCAGCCTTAGTGAAAAAACAGAGGAATGCTTTCTCAGACACCTTCAAATGTATGAATGTAACAAGGTCTTATCACACCATAATTTATTTTAAATTCTTTTAAGTGCAGCGGTAAGTTTTAGCCTTATTCTTTTTCCTTACAGAAAATATTTGAAGTACTAAATAGCTCACTGATTGGAGCTATTTTAAACTTAGCAAGTTAAATACTTAACATTCTTTTTCTATAACATGTTCTCCAGTCATCTGGGGAAATAAGCGTTCCTTATAAAAAGAACCATACTGAAACAATTCAGATACTTCAAAGCCTTAGGTTGCCTGCCAGAACTTGCTTTAATGTATTCGTTTTGTGAAATTTAAACAAGGGACACAATATTTATATGTGTACCCTATCATTATGCAATTTGTCTTTTTAGAAATCATTCTTAGGGCTAGGTATTTTCAGAGCTATAAAAATGTTTATAAATCAGATTATAAAGTGATACAGTAGATCTAAGGTTGTTTAAATCACAGGACTGGGAGTCATAAGAACACAGACTTGCTCTGACTTCACTAATGACATTATGGGAGAAATCTTTCTGCAACATTTAAGCTTAAGCATTTGTAGAAGAAAGGCAACATCAGCAACAGGGAGGTGGGGACACAGAAATAGATATGTTCCCTTCAGACAACCTTATCCCTCATAAACTGCAGTCAATCCTCCTCTGCAACTTGGTTCACCAAGATCCACAGCTTTCTTTCTAGGAAGAAACAAGAACTGAAAAGCTCAGTCAGTGTGGCTTATATCAGTTTTATTTTTTCTCCCTTTCATTTCCTAATGGGAAAACAAATAGGAAATTAGAATATGCTGTTGTAAAAGCTAAGATGTTGAATCTCTCTTGTATTCCTTCTTCATTCTGTAGGCTGTGACACCAACACCAAGATGTAGCAAGGATTTAAATGATTGCAACCTGGCTGTGTCTTGGGACATCTAAGCCTGCCATCCTGCTGCCCATCTGAGACTTCCTTCAGTGAGACTGACAACTCAAAAACTAGGCTTATTTGGGATTTAGAAATATTTACTGTGTTTCTGCAGGTAACAGCAGCATTACTGTCAAAAATGAGGTGTGCTATACATCACACAAATCACTGTCTAGGCAAACTGCCTTTTAAAAGGGAGACTGAATGTGCCCAACTGTGTCCTCCATTTTTCTAAGTGCATCAAGCAGCAAAGTGTATTGAACATTTCTCTGTATCAGTCTCCACATTCCCAGTGAGTGGGTCATTTGACTCATCAAGCCTCTACCATTGTAGACACCTCCCTATGATGGGGTATGCTTTTTCTGATTGAGGTTTAATTGGCTTTTAGTTCCCTGGATTTTCCCTCTTGGGTTCTTCATTATGCAAATTACTTTTTTAAATTTTTTTTTCCCACAGCAATAGGGAACTTCCTGATCATTGTGACCTGTGAGAAGATAATAGGCAGTGGCCTCTCATTAAAGCACCCCTTAGCAATCACAGGTGCATCCCTTCCAGTGTCAAATTCAGTATGTCAAATTGACTTGAGTGGTTGCTACCTTTGATACTCCCATGCTGCTGTTAGTACTTCATTCCCCCACATCCTGTCACTAAAGGTCTGTGAGGACAGAACTTGATATTCAAGGTCAGTGTAAAGAGAACATTGGTTGTCTGTTTCCACTTTCTTTGTTACTGGAGGGTCATGTAGTCCTAAAAGACAGGACTCTGCCTGCAACAAGAGTTACACAGCTAGGTGTTAACTTACAGGATGTGCCCATGGCCATCTATCTCTTTCCCAGTTACTGGCAGAGTTGGGGACACCACAGTCTGACTCCCTGTGCTCTCTGTCTTAACCCTGCAGAGCCCTGTAATCATCCTTGAGTTGCTCAAGATCTCCCTGGCCAGTAACATCAGTATTGAAATGAATGAGTAGAATTTTTCTCTGTGAAAAGAGAACAGTCTGGGGGCTGGATAGTAGATTAAATTTGTTCCACTACTGTGGAAAGGCAGTGCAGAGCCTTAGAACCAGTCTGCTCTTGTCTTGGAGTGAGCTGGTTGTAGCTTGGTTTAGCAGTCAGTAACTGCTGCCTGACCTGTTTTAGCCTCAGCAATGGGAACTGTCTGTGGTAAAGCCATGAGAGCCCTGGGGAACCACTGTGCAAAAAACAACAGACTCCTGGGGTGACAGGGCTGGGGGATGCTGAGGGGCATCTTTCAAACTTTAGCTGTGAAACAATGAAGAGAAAACAATGCATTTCAAAAAAGTAAAGGAAAATAATAACCCTTGTGCCCAGCTTTTAGGAGAAATGCATCATTGATCTCATGCTTCTCCTGGGAAGGAGGAGGAAGAAACCCTCTTCATGAACATGATAGTCCTTCCTCCAAAGACAGCACAATGCCAATGACCCCTATGCCACATTCTCTTTCCCTAGAAAATTAAATATTCATGCTTAGGACTCAGGGGGTGATCAGGAAGGCCAATATAGGTTTCAGTAGAACAGGGGTTTTGTGTAATAAGTTTATCTGTATTATTAACACAGCTATTCTGTGTCAGTTTGGACCTTAGTGTTAGTATTACACAATTTGCAATTCTAAGTTTTTAAAATATAAATTGGAATAACAATAAATTCTTAGATTCCCCTTGGACCCCTTATTCCCTTTATCGATGCTGCGTTTCCCTTGGCTGACAAGATTTAGAGCACTGTGTCCTGTTCTGCTTTATCACTGTTACCACACTGGGTCTGGCAGCCCCATGCAGAGACTGGGCCCACTGTGAGCACGCCTCTGCACCAGCTGTGGATTATAATTTTTATATCTTATTATACATAGTGTTTTTGGATAATTCTATTCTGGGTAACAAGTCTGATTAATCTGCCTGAACCAAGCAGTCTGCTTCACCAAGTGTATGAAGTTTCAGTGAATAAATAGAATGAGCTTCTGCATGATATTACAAACTGAGGGGAAAGCATCTTTGAAAATCTTCTCCAAGGTATAATTTTTCTACAGAAGTTTCAGTTACTTGAGTGTGAGATAAATCTATCATACTTCTAATTTCAGTGGCATATACACAATGGTAATTGACAGGCAGTCACTTTTAATGTTCTAATGCAGCCTGACCTGGAAATAGTAAAGGAGACTATTCATCATGACTGTCTTGCTAAAGATTTATTAAAATAAGTAACAAGATTTTCTTCCAGACCTACACAAGTAGACTATCACCTCTGAGTGAGTATATCTATACTGCTTCTCCAGCGGTGAAGAAACTGGTGTGTGTTTTATCTAATGGCAATGCATAGACACCTATATGCACAAGCAGGTGTTTGTATGGTTCCTATATAGAACATGAGATTTGTTGAAAAAATTCTTTAAAATAAAACTCTATAGGGAAGTAAGACAATATCTGTATCATAGAGTATGATTCATGCTGAATGCTTACTAATGCTCACTTCTTCTAAAAAAAGACTTAAATAGAGTCACAAAATCGTGTTCTATTTTTCACAAAGTCAATTAATTCTCCTTTATTTTATGAGTTTAACCCCAGCTGGAAACTAAATACTACAGTCTCTCATTCATTCTCCCCCGTCCTGGTGGAATGGAAAGGAGAATCAGGAAAACAGTTAAAACCTGTGGGTTGAAAGAAGAACAATTTTATAATTGAAATAAAGCAAAATATAATAATAATAAAAACAACAAAATTTAATAATTTATGACTAATAATTAATAATAATTGTAGTGAAACGGGGAGGGAGAGATAAGAATAAACTCCAAGGAAGAAAATCAATGAATAATGAAAATACTCACCACTTGCTGACCAATGCCCAGCCCATCCTGAGCTGTCATTGGCAGCTTCTGGAAACTTCCCCCTAGTTTATGTCCTGAGCATGACATTGCATGGTATGGAATATCCCTCTGGCCAGTTCAGGTCAGCTGTCCTGCCCATGCTCCCTCACAGCTTATGCATTTTCTCACTGGCAGAGCTTGGGACATTGAAAAGTCCTTGATTTCTGGTAAGCACTGCTTAGCAACAACCAAACACCAGTGTGTTATCAACATCATTCTCATACTGAATGAAAAACTGTACCAGCTACTAAGAAGAAAATTAACTCTTTCCCAGCTCAAACTTAGACACTTATATAACTCAAATAAGGATCTTAAAAACTGAAATTTCTTGAAGTGCACTTTAGAAGAAGAGGTGTGCAGTTCTTATGAGAAATGAACTTTTTCCTTTTAATATATCAAAAACTGCAGCATAACATGTATTTTAAAACAAATATTGCCTAGAAGTCTAAGCAAAGATTTGCATTTGGTGGATTTTACAGAATGAAGTTCCCCAGACAGTGAAGTTTTATTTCTCACACTTTCTCATATGGCGCCTTGGCATTAACAGATGAGCTGTTCCTGGAGATCTTGCATTCACTGCTCATCTCACAGAATGTTTTCATGTATATTTTCAAGTATGGCTCATTCAAGTTTGTTCAAATACATAATATGCTTCAACATTTTGTCTTTGTAATAAAAAACATAGACATTAGAGGCATTTTAAGCCATGGAAATATATCCATGAATTTCAAAGTTTGTGGGTTTTTTGTTTTGTGGTTTTTTTTGTTTGTGGTTTTTTTTTTTTGTTTTTTGTTTTTTTTTTTTTGGGGTTTTTTTTTTTTTATATTCTTAATTTTCATTTATTCCCATATGTCTTTGCAAGTCCTTGAAATTGTTCAAGTGTATTTACACTAGACACCAGCTGGAAGAAAATTAGGTACATCTCAGCAACTTAGGTGGCACATTAGTACCATCTGGACTAAAGAGACATCTGTCCATCTTAATGATTAAAACATGTATAATTACATACATATAAGGAATGGGTGAACTATCTGGCATGATAAGATTTCTGGATGTTTGTGTATATTATACCTCTTGCATTATGGAGAAGCTATCTATTTATTTGTTTGTCTGCTGGAGGCTGCTGTTCCCTTAACAGGGGTGGCTGACTTGATTCACAGACATTACTGAACTTCTTTTGCCTATGCTCCAGTATAATAGCCTGAAGGGAAATCAATATCCCCTTTTTTACCTTAACATTGGGTTATAAACTGCAGGAGTCCAGGAACTGACTCATGAGTCCTTCAATGCTGCCTTTTTCTGTAAGCTGTGTTACTGAGAAAAGGGTCAGTAAGTTCTGAAGCTAGTATTTGTGGCCCAGGGAGATCCTGACTTCAACTCAGGATGTTTCCCAGGTATGTACAAAGTTGAATTAATTGTTTTAAAGTTAGGTGACCTTTTGAAAGTCTCAAGAGTAATCAAAGAGTAGCTAGTTCAACCACATGATGAATGAAAACAGTTTTTTTTTTTACCTGAACCTGTGCTATTGTCCTAGATGAATCCCTAATGTAGTCAAAAAGACAGCTAACAGTGTGTCAGTCCAGAGAATGACTTGTGCACTTCAGTGCTGGTGCACCTAGTGCAGTAACAAACTTATAAGCAAATAAAGCTGGAAAAGGGAAAACTGGATTAAAACCACAACCTGAGCTGCCTCTGAGTCGTGAGCTTTTGCTAATTTTGGGCTAAAAAAATAGCACTTGCCCTCTTATCCATGCTTATGACAGCCTCAGCAACTTTCAAGATGAATAAACAGCTTTCACTTCAAAATGGATTTCAATATGACAGGGATAAGAAATATACAATGCAAATAGAAGGGTGTCTGTGAATCAGTCAGGTCTATGACTCTAACACAATAAATAAGATTGTTAGCCAAGAATTTTCAAGATAGTTTTAAGCATTCCCCATATACTACAAGCTACAGATTTGGTGCCCTCAGAGTGTCGGTAGAGATTTGGCTTTAAAAAATACAGGACATTCAGCTTGAAACATCAATATGTGTCAGACTTACACTTTGTGAGACAGAAGATATATGGTTCTTATTGCCATAATGATTAGAGGTGTAAGAGTTCTAATATCCAAGCTGTATTACCCTGCTTCGGACAGCTACCAAGAACTTGTGTCCTACAGGGAACCAAACAGGCATCTTATTAATCAAGTTTTTCAGAGGAAACCTGCTCTCAGCTCTTTAGCACTCAAATTGTACACTCAAATATTGTCTTTTGCTTGTGAAAGGGTAGGGTGCTGGCTACCTGAATAATATGTGAATATTGCTCAGTAGACACTGTGCAGTCAAGGCTATCCCAAAATATTTTCAAATAAAATATAGGGTAAATTAAGTGTGAGAAGAAATATTACATAAGGATATATAAGGAGAATCAACATACACATATTCCATGGTTTAAATTGCAAAGTATGTCTCCTTGTTGTAGGAAATAAAAGAAGAACTTGTGAGAAGGAAGGGAAACAAGGCTGCAATGCAGGAACAATTAGGTAATTAGATAAATTTATGTAAAAAATCCATAAGCAAATCATAGACATGTTTTTTTAAATCATATTTTTTTCATTATTTGACCAAATTAAGGAATGTAGGCAGAGGGTGGTGCTGGAGCCAACTACCAACTGGCAGAAACAGCAGGAATAATATCTGTATCCAATTTTATCTGATAAGACTTTTCCCTTGTTCTTTGTTCCTGCCTAGGACATGTTCTGTCCTTCGATGAAGGTGAAAAAGATGTTTTTGAGTGAAGGGTGGAACAGGAAGAAGCTGAGGAATGTGGTTTCACTGCATATTCTCTATGCAAGTAAGCAGGAAGGAGAAGAAACAAAGAAAAAAAAGAACATTTTATTCTTTGGAAGTAAAGTGGTATCTGATCTGGAATTCATTTTGCCTTTTCCCTAATTTTTCATTTACATTTTATTTGATCTTCCCATATTGTTACATAGAAATTAAAAAATTAAGTGAATTTGGTAAGCCTCTGTGAAATCTAGCACAATTTCTCTAGCATTGGAAGTCTCTGATGGTCTACTGGAACTTTTTCTGCTTTTGATTGAAGGGAGTATATTTCCAAATTATGCCTCCCTCCTGTTCCAGCATTTCAGTCTTTTTAGAGTGAGAGATGATGTAATAATTTTGGATTTTAGAATTGTTTTCAAAGTCCTTGAAAATCATAGGACCAACAGGCAGGTGACACTATTTTTCACGGAGATCTCAGGCTCAAGATTAGATCTACAAGCTACAAACCAGCATGCTGTGTATTGAAAGTCAGGGACAACTGATACTCTATACATGTTCTCTTTGTTTAGACCTGAAGATACAGCTTTGTATTTCAGGCAGGCTCCATTGTCTCAATGATTTTTATCAAGCAAAAATCCTAGGTTAGTCTATTTGATACCTAGTTTCAATAGCATACTAATTTGCTAGTTCACTTGTTTACTAAACTATCCATCCAAGCTGTGTGAGGCAACAATCCAGATATCTACTTGTCTTTGCTAGTCTGAAGTCCCCTACCACCTGTTAAAAGGTGATAGGGACAAAATCCTAACTGTTAGAATTGCCACAGATTTGGATAGAAATTTTAAAATCAGACAGTAAAAAAGATGTTTGTCTTGCAAACAAAAATCTTTAAGAAAAGTCTCATCATTACAAAAAATTGTGTCAGAAGAGGTATTTCAGTTGTCTGGCACAAAAATGACATGACAAAATCTACATAACTTGAAAATAATAATTTTTTCATTAAAGTAGGAGAAAATCTAAATGAACAGCTTCAAACTGTGGCATTATCTACTGTTAAAAGATCTATAACAAGCAACTTTCAAACCAGCATGAAACCTAATTATAGAATATCTTTTCTGTAGCTGCTTCTATTTACATCTGTTCAAGCACAGAAGCAAATAATCCAGGCTTTCCTATAACATCAGCATGTTCCTGGCCTTTCTTGATGACACTTCTGAAGGAATTTATTGCATTTTGAAGACTGATGCTGCTGACATTGAATTCTGTGACAAAGCTTCAGTTTACTCCATTGCAGAAAAACTACAGGTAGTGTAAGATATGTGATTGGTTACACAGGAATCCTTTTTTTTCTGTGTGCATTTCCCTTCTGTACTGACTTTTTTCTCTCCTTTCAGCCCCTCTGCAGAACCAAACTCACTCATTCTGTGCAGTAGTAGGGGCTGCAGCAATGGGTAATATGCAGGCATGTTTACCACCATTTTATCTCAATTTGCCATTTTACTGGATGTAGCTATCCTTCTGGAAGGTACTCATCACACCCCTTTACTCACCAGGGCATTTGATCTTAAGATTATCTTCAGTTATTTGAGCTGCACATATTTATTTATTTGTATTAGTATTAACTCTTCTCATCAAGCACTGCTGAACCACCAAAAAAAAAAATTGTTAAAAAAAGAAGGATACTGAATCATCACACTCTTCAGGAACCTATCTCCACTCAGAAACAGATTATACTGGAGTTGCAGAAGGCATAGGGTTTAATTTGTAGTAGCTGTTAAAATGTGTTCAGTCTGAAGGCTGTGGTGTCCATCCTTCTGTCATTGCCCAGACATTTCACTCACATACTTGTGATTCACAGATATACTCTTAATATGGTTAATAGAGAGTTGTGAGTCATATAAAACTGTGGTATTTGCAGTGTTTTGTCTTTTTCATAAAAATATATAGGGCTAGGGGCTCAGACTGTGTAAAACTAGAATACAAATCAAACACACTTCAAATTTGAGAAAAAATATGACAGTTTGTTTTCTTATTTACTACTGCTCTTATTGCAAGAAAGGTGGATGCTTCAGAAACAAGCAGACCTGTGTCACCAAAACCCCAAGTTTGAGTTTCCTTTGTTACTGATCTCGCCAGAAATGATGGAGAGGGGAAGAGGGTGAAAACTCTT